>VMKM01002293.1:0-79051 GCA_008360985.2 Macquaria ambigua
AATATTAGCATTAATCTAAAACTACAGCTAAAGCTCACAGGAATAAGTTAGTCAGTAATTTTAGAGCTATCTTGTCATGAATTTAAGTGGAAATGTTGGTGAAGTGAACTGATAGAAAGGTCTAATTTACTATCTGATGATGATGATATTAAGTTTCTAACTACTTGCCAGCTGCCACACAACATAGTGACGTTTCAGGCGGTAGTTAATCAGAAAATAAGATGTAGGCACGTTCCACTGTGGTGGGACTGTTGTGTGTTTTACTGTAATTGTTTTTTTGGTTTGATGGAGCTAGCATAGGTCCTGTGGGTGCGTCCTGGAGAGATGCTTTTCATGAAGCTTAGTTGACACAGTGCTATAAACTAGTGAAATAAGGCCCAAGTTGAAAATAACCAGAATTTTCCTTGCAGCAAACTGTAGCATAATATAAGTACTGTGAACCTTTTAGATTCTTTCACAATAACAAATATCACATGGTATTCACCAGACATACTGTAAGCCTTTATATATTTCTGCAAGTTATTATATGTGCTTTATCTGTCATAAAGCATATACTGTACTTATTTATGGTTAAAGTCTCAACTGTAGGTATAATTAGAAGGGTTGTCTGTCAGTTCTCAGTGTCACGTACATGTATTTGACAGTATTATAAATAGAATGTGAAGTATTCTTCATATTAACACCTGCTTCTACAAAAGAAAATTAAAAACAGTGGCTTTCTAATTTGATCATTCGGTCTCACTGGAAGAGGGACAAAGATCGTAATATAATTCTGCTCCTACGCTGTTCTGTTCCCACAGATTCTACATCCATCTTAACAAGTAATTTAATCTCATGTCTCAGGTGTTTCTCTTAGAAATGCCAATGGGGTGAGACAATTCCTCTTGTTCCCGGTGCAGGTCCCCTTGTTTCAGGAATTTTGTAGAATGAAGTGTTTCAGGATCTTGAAATAAGACAGAATTAAGTAGATTGCAGCGCCAGCGTCAAGAAAACAATGCTTTTGACACATCCTGAAACAAAGCCAATTTGTAGTAGAGAAACAATAAATAATTGCACCTCATTGGCTGTTTTTTTTGCCTAATTTGAAGAAAGTTGACCAAAAAAAAGACAATTTGCTGCAGTGTGGTCTTAAAAAGTGCTTGAATTGGAATAAAAAGGTGCCAGTATGCACATGCAGCATTAGGGGGCACGTATTGTGCACACAAGTTATTAATTTGAGGATACAAATGACTTGAATTTGTAATATGAAATACTGACAGTAATTCATTTGTTCAAATTATCAAAAATACAATATATCCATAATATCTGCCAGGCAAAGGATTTTGGAGGTGCTTTTAGAAATTTAAGCTCTTAACCGGCAGCTTCCCGATTGAACTACACTACTTATTGTACGTCACACAGCTGCACATTTCTGCCTCCTATGGAAACAGGTTTATTTTTACCAACACTTTTAATACTAAGTACCTACATTCACTAGAAAGAGGCAGTACTGAGTAATAAATAACGGTACTAGAAGTCTAACATGCCAGCACTCCGTACCATTGCATCTATTTTAGGTCATCAAAAAACTGCATTTCATCATATGAGATTAAATATTCTTTTGCCCAAACAGTTTGCAGTGTCATAATTCCATTATAAAAATCCCACTGTGTCGCAATGCTAGGATTTTGGCTACTTGGATAATCATGTAACAATGTGGCTAATGCTATTAGAGGAGATGATACCAGGCTGTGGGTGATTACCAGCAGTCATAATGCAACCTCATCACAAGAATCATGACGTACTAATGCTTGGCCGAGCTCACATAGTTGGGCGGATTACAGCTAGCGGGCTATTTCTGACACTCAGACCCTGTGATGCCACGACGACACCAATCATCAACCACCAAACACCGAGTGACCGGCCGACCTCGGAGCGAACCAGCAGCACTGTGACTGACTCACTGCTGCGTCATAGTGCTTTAAAAGCAAATATACTCACAAGGATAATGAGAAGGACGTGAACCAGCTCAAATAAATGCTCATATGCACATGCAAATACAACACAATATCCGCACATACGCACACACACACACACACACACACACACTCTGCGAGCTTAAGAGCAGTGAGGTTACGTCAAAAGTTGCTCATAATATCTATTCCCCTGGCTTACTTTTCAACAAGTAGTTGTAGCGCGCTGTACTATAGTACTTATGATGGTGCGAAATCTAGAAATCCAGATTACAGTGTTACTGTATGTGTGTGTGTGTGTGTGTGTGTGCATGTGTGGCAAAAAAAAGAAATATTCATACCCGTATCTGTACAGTAGTGGCACACACATGCATGCAAACATAAAAAGTGATTTAATTCAGTAAGATTTAAACAGACTCTGCGTGTAACACACACACGTTTACATACCTTGTCGTCATCCTCGCAGGTCATGACGTTGGAGAAGGGGATCTCGGCCTTGAACATCTTCCTACAGTGCATCAGCTGCACCAGCAGGTAGCACACTGTCTTGAACTTCATCCTCTTGGCTGGTTTGATGTCTGACAGAATAAGACCGGGAAAGATCTGGAAATGAGGACAAAGACAATGAGGTGAACAGGAAAGAAAGAAAGAAAGAACTAGAGGCTACTGAGAGGTACAGAAAACATTTTATGGTTTGATTTTGCTCCTGATAACTCATTAATCACTCAATCCTCTGAATCTCACACATAAACAGTTCGTCATTCAAGGCTGAAAACTACAACCAGGCTGTGTTTTGTGTTCATTTCCACTCCTCCTCCTTTTGAACTTCAAAGATAAAACTTTTCCATCTTGCTTTTATCTATAATCTTCCAATTTCTGTTTGTCTTTATGGAAATAAAGTAAGCGTTAGCATGTCATCATACAGTACATGCAGTTAGCATGTTGACATGCATGTCAACAGCTATAGGAGGTTGAAAAGCTATGCCATGTAACATTTAGCATATCACAAGCTAATGTTTTGTATGTATCTGTATATTGTCACTTGTAATGATTCTTTTTTTGTTACCTGCCTAGGGACTATGCATGTAAATTAGCATTCTTGCTAACTCATACTAACTTTACATCTTGTATTTTTATACTGTATATATAGCATGCTCTGTCCCTATCAAATAAACAAATAAATAAGGTTTAGCATGTTAGCTTGTGACAATGCAAACATACTAACATTAGTGTTTTACATATTAATTTAAGATTTTATAATATACACAAACAATAATCCAACAGTAAACACAATGACCTATATCTAATAATTAAATTGTTAAAAAAGGGGTTAGGCTAAGCTAGTCAGCACAACACACACTGAAAAAATCAAATCAGTTAGTATTATTGTACAGTCTATTGTACTTTAACGTGTTGGAATGTTATTGTTTGCATGTTAGCTATGTTAGCATCACCTTCAAACTACAGCTTAAGCTGATAGGAATTCAGTTATTTGTTTTTGAGGTACTTTTTGAATGAATGAGTCGGGGCAAATGGAAATTTTGCTTTTTTATGGTGCTTAATGAGAAATCAGGTAAAACAATTAAAGTTTGTTTCATATCAGTCTGTTTTGTATTAATTTCCACTCTCTGAAGCCTTCTATATAATTCAGTATTATGCAATTCTTCTGGAAACCAAAATCCAGTTTCTTTAATGATAAACCCGAGAAAAAATTTGCATTATCCAGTCGAGGATGGGAGTAAAAGGACAACATGACATTCCTTAAAAGACGAGAGCACGGATTTTAATGTGCTTTGGAGAATTGTCTCATTCATGGAAATAAAGTAGGCTTGAGTGGGATTTTTACAGTAAACTGAGTGTGCAACGTTAGAAAACCTGGATATATCAAGTGCTTATTTGTGTGTGTGTGTGTGTGTGTGTGTGTGTGTGTGTGCATGCTCACACAAATACTGTGCGTGAGCTTTCAGCTGCGGATTTAAAATGCTGTGAGCAGACACACACACACACACACACACTCAGCTCTGGTTCACATGTGCAGTTGGTGTGAGATAGTGATACTAGCCATGTGTATGCCAGCTTAACACATGGCCTGCCTTCCTCTCCGCATCAGAGGATTAACTATTGTAACACTGATAGATGTGTCACATCTCGAGTTGTACGCTGGCGAGAGAAAGAGAGAGAAAATGCAAAAAAAAAAAAGAAATGACTCTGGCGTACTTTGCGTCTGTGTGATGGCACGATGAAATATGTCTCTATGTGGTGCTTTTGAAGGAAGGCATGTCTCTCGTGGCCAAAGCCCGGTTCCACCTCGTAGTCTCCATTCAAACACTCCAGGGTGGTCCTTGTGATGTGCACCTTGCTGAGAGCACAAGCAGAGCAGAGGACGCAAGGCAGTTAGTGATAAAAGTCTGGCGCTAAGGTCTCAAATCATTATCCCCCTCATTATTTTTATCGGCCTAATAGCCCCTCGGCTTGCTCAAAATTCTTCACAGCAAAGAAATTTCCATCCTAATGACTCATTTAATCTGGTAACGAGTCCTAAAATCGTATTACTTCACTTGAAACAAGACCAAATTGAGCCAATGAGGTGACCTCATTTCACTGCTTTTCAAATGCAAATCAGCTTGTTACTGTATATGAGTTTTCTTGAATGAAGTGACATTAATTTAACACTAGTGGTCTGCCTTATTTTAAGCTGCTGTCACTGTCCTTTTTAGAAAATTAATTCCCATAACTTTTTAAGATGAGATAAGGTGACTTCTTAAAAGGTTAACACTATTTTATCCTTTTACTATTATTAACAAATTGCATGAAAAGACCAAAACCAACAATGAATTGAGCCTACTAACAAGTATTGCCTGTGTATATCTTATATCTCTGTCCAATAGAGTGCTGCAGGAATGAGTTAGCATGTTAGCTCATCCTGTCCCCTCGTCTGGAAGTCAGTGGGTTTCTTGAATGGGTTTTTGGTTCGATGCCTGAAATAAGGTCTGTGGTTAACACAAGCTGAAGAGATTTTCAGGTTTTGTTCTACGACATAAAATCTGTCATTAAATACCCCACTCGTGAGTTTTGAAGCTTTTACATGTCTTAAAAAAGGCGGTTGCTAACAAGTGTCTAAATGAGACTACAGAGGTTGTCGGGGACATTAAACGTCATCACGCCGAACACAGAAACTCATCTACTCACTCGTCCGCCTTTACAGCCCCGTTGGGTTTATACTGCAAACTGTTCTAACTCAAACTTTCCCAAAGGCTTCTGTAGAAGAGGTCAGCGCGTGAAATCAAATTACAAGTTGGAAGCTTAGTGGTGGTGAAGTCATGTGACCGTGGTATAGCTGGTTTATAGCCTAACGTTAGCTTTTTACTTCTGGAGATTGAATTTACGCTTCAAAAATCATAAAAGTGGTGTTCATTTGTGAAGATTATCTTGCTGAACAAAACGTGTAAGTATCATAAACTTTAGTTTTCCACAGAGCTTATTTGCTGCAATAATCCAAAATCCAATGGAAACATCCCATTGGCTTTTTATGGAGGGAACCAGGGCGATGCTAACTTCCGGGTTGGCCCACAAAAATACATCATTCCTGCAGCACTTTATTAAACTTAATTGTTGTCCAAAAAGAAACACAGATAAAACTCATACCACTGCATTTGGATGACATATTTTTCTATTAGCATGGCAAGTGTTAAACTAACAGTATCGTGTTGCGTACACGTCACTGGTTATGCTCAGGGATGCTGCTCTGTTATGACAAAGCTTTGTTAGTATGTTTTGCTATTTTTGATGTGCGATTTGTTAAGAAATTACCAAAATCACAACTTTAAACACGTAGCTGACAAGACTTAAAAAGAAAGGGTCAAATTTGATGGACCTGTATGACCTGGAATATTCAGTGGAGGAAACATATTGACGAGCTGAGAGGAACAAACTGGACCGATTACCTGGCTGGGGCTGATGTATCGGCTGGTATTAGCTTATTGCAGATATGTCAGTATTGGCACATGTGTCGGCTGAAATTGCAGAAATGCCAAAAATATGTTTAAAATAATTTAGAAATAGTGTTCCTGTTACATATTTTGCCAACCAGAGAGCACTGACAAGTTTATTTTTCAACTGTGAAATGTCCTGCATGGCACATATCTTGGTCATAATTCTTTTAAAAATAGGTTTACATTTTTTAAAGTCTGTCTTCAAACAATAGTCCGCTGGCTTAATGAACAGTGACACAGTTTGCTTGCTGTAATCATTAAGAGATCCCTTCCTAATACGCTTCCAGTGTTAGAGATGGGGGGACAAAATCCACAGTCTCGTTCTGTGCAAAACTCTATATCTCATAATTACATGAAAAGATCGAAGTTACAAGATATCTCATAATAAGAAAACTCATGATTATGACATCTTTTATAACCATGTTTATCTCCTCTTATAATTATAAGATCTGTATCTGAAAACAAGCTCATAATTAAGAAAACGATCTTTATAATTATGAAATACTGATCTCATAAACTGTTAGACAGAGATCTCGTAATTATGAGATATTTTCTCGTAATAGAGACGCTACAGTTTATCATAATACGGCTTCATTATTACAAGATAACGTCTCCAGTTTTTCTTCCTTCAGTAAATGCAATGTGCTTCTAGACAGACATTACTCGTCACTTGGCTAAATTCATTTTTGTGTTTTCAAATTCATATATTTGTTTTATCAATAATAAAGTGATAAAAGGATGTCAGCCTTATCCTTTATAATGGATATTTCAAGTCTATATAAGCACATGTAGGGTTCCTGTAGTTCATTATATGCAGAAAGAATACATTTACAGTTACTACTGTGATTGGACGCACACATCATAAGGCTGTATTCTATCTCTGTTGCCGGGATACTGTGTCCCTGTGTGTGTGTGTGTGTGTGTGTGTGTGTGTGTGTGTGTGTGTGTACTGTGACCGCTCAGAGTCCAGTTTCAGTGGGTCTAACAGTCAGTACTGACCCAGGCAGCCCTCCGGCCTCCATCACATTTGCCAGTGTGACATCGTTTGACCAGACGTCATACTGCCATTTCCTGAGGCCCAGCACGCCACACAGCACCCGTCCTGTGTGCAGACCGACACGCATGTTCAGATCCACCTCTGTCGCTTCCACCACTGACCTGCAGGGGGGTGAGGGGGAGTAGAAGGTTAATCTCTAAAACTGTTGAAACAAAACCAAGAAAATTTAACCTCCGCTGTTTGTTAGTTAGCAGGATCTGAAAAACCTGTTTACAGATTAAAACTAAATTTGGTGGACGTTTAGGCAATGGATCAGAGAACAAGTACTAGTTTAAGGGTGCTGATCTGGTACCAGGTGTGCATCCAAGAATATGTGAGGCCCCAGGTATGGCAGTGTCCGCCGGCCTGTTGGTGGGTCCACTGCTTTGGTCCAGACTGAAATATCTCAACAACTATCAGATGGATTTCCGTGAACGTTTGTTCAGACATTCATGGTCTCCAGAGGATGAATCCTAATGACTTTGGTGATCCCCTGACTTTTCATTTAGCACCATCATCAGGTTCAAATTTGTCCAATACTTTGTTTTATGACCAAATTGACATTCCCATCAGCCAAAACTGCACTTTATATTTAGTGTTAATTAGCAAATGCTAGCATGCTAACACACTAAACTAAGATGGTAAACATGGTGAACAAAAACATTATACCTGATAAACTTTAGCATGTTAGCATGCTGATGTTAGCATTTATCTCAAAGCACTGCTGTGCCTATGAACAGCCTTATGGGGTCGCTAGCATGATAGTAGACTCTCAGCATTCTTGCTCTTTTCTTAGAAACTACCTAACTTAATTGAGTTTAGAAATTCTGACACTGTTATCCAATGAATTGTCTATGCTTATTTTGATGCTGAACTGGATCCATATGCATACTAAAAATGTCTAAACATTTTTTTTTTTTGGCGCAAAGAAGATAAAGCAGGACTTTTCCAAAGCCTCTCCTCTCCAGTAAATTACTACGCAAAGCTCACCGTCACCAGCGAAAGGTCAGCCTCTTCAGATGATGTTTGTGTGTGTGTGTACAGTGTGACCACAAATGTGGTCTGCCCATCGTGCTGAGGGAGGGATGTCTTACACACACACACACACACACACACACACACACACACACACACACACACACACACACACACACAAACAGAGGGATGAGCCTGTATGGCAGCACCTGTCCTCTGAGATAAAGGACTTCTACTGCAGCATCCATCCACTCAAGACAGAGCAGCAGGGAAAGGGAACATGACAGGCGAGTGTTCACACGAGGAAATGAGGTAAAGGCTCTGTGTGTGTGTGTGTGTGTGTGTGTGTGTGTGTGTGTGTGTGTGTGTGTCAACATTTGGGAGTTGGGGGGAGTGGTGGGGGGGTATGCATGTGTGCCACCAAGTGTCTTTGTGATTGCAAAATTGTAACAAATTGAATTTGTCTCAGTTTGCAGAATCCATCTGTTGTTCTGTCTATATTAAGACATAGACATTAATATTTCCAACACTGCTTTGTTGGGTCCAAACAAAACAAAAAAAAGTAGTTGTTGCTGCTAAACACCTCCCACATCATGTATTACTACTGTTTGTCTGTGTGTGTGTGTGTGTGACTCACGCGATCGTGTCAATCATGTCCAGTCCCATCTCCACACAGCAGTGGGCGTGGTCTGCCTTGGGTTGGGTCAGTCCCGACACACAGTAGTAACAATCCCCCAGGATCTTTATCCGCCTGCAGTGATTCTCCTACAGAAACACACACACACACACATACACACACAAAGAGACGGACAGATGATTATCTGAAACAACCTACTGTAGTCTACCAGAAATGTGTTTTCATTGGTTACCATGACAGTAAGTGAACGAGAGTGACAGGCACTCCCGTTCACTTGTGTCTACGTCTGGCATCTTTGCCTAAATTAATGCTGAGGACAATTCTTTTTTTGGATGTCATACAATGGAGGTAAAGGGCCAATCATTAGGTTTTTGACCAAGTCATGTGTATATAGCCTATTGCTATTACTACTCCTTTTTAGCCACGCTAATGGCTCTACAAATGGCAATGTCAGTCTGTTTTGGTGATGCCTTAATTTTTCTTCTAGCACCGTCATTGGGTCAAAACTTCTCCAATACGCAGAAGGCCCCCTTAAGACTTACTTTTACAAGATGGCCTACACTTAACAATGTTGTCCTTTTTCATTATTGCATCACTTTCATATTTCCTTTTTATATATTACTGTTTTATGATGTTTTATTTTGACTTTATTGTCCTCACATATTTTAATTGTGCTCATTTCAGCATCATCGCTTTAGTATTTTTTATATGTACTTCCATATACTTTGAACTTTTATCTGTTTAAATTCAAGAGTTTTCTCTTTTTTGGCATTCTGTCTACTTTATATGAGATCATTATATATCTGCCTTATATGAGATCATCTTTTATATTTGATTTTTAATTTATTGTTCTGTAAATCCTTTAATCTGGAAAGCACTTTGTGTTTATGCTTGAAAAGTGCTATATAAATAAGTTTATTATTATGTTTAAATACCTGCAAAATTAATGGCATTCCCATCAGCCTCAGCTGTACTTTGTGTTAAGTGCTAATTAGCAAATGTCAGCATGCTAACAAACATGGTAAAAAAATGTACCTGCTTAACATCAGCATTTGAGCATTGTGAGCAATTTAGCTTTGACATTAGCATTTAGCTAAAAGCACTGCTGTGCCTAAGTACAGCCTCACAGAGCTGCTAGCCTGGCTGTAGACTCTTAGTCTTGTTTTTAACAGTGGACCTAATAGTCCATCATAGAGAGTAGGATCCTGTTCTCTGGATCTGGATCACAGGTTTTATAAAGTTTTAATGCCTCACCACCAGTTACTAATTATGACAGGATCATTGCTATTTTTAAACCTTTTCTTCTGCTCATAAAAAGCAAAACTTGATGACTCCAAATAGTTTCTCTTGGGAATGAAGCAAAAGTTTGTGAGTCTGACAAAAACAAACAAACTGAAAACGCTGAGGGGACTAAATCACGATGTACATCTGTAGACCATTTCTACATTTAACAGCTGAAAGTTACATGAGATCTGACTGTACAGAAACTGCATGGATGCTACAGCTGCACCTCTGCTCATGTAAATCAGATGTGTGTACTTGTAGATGTGTGCAACCATGTGTGTGTTTGTAGTTGGGACCAACTCTAATTGCTCCGACATGCTCTTGAAGTAGAATCCCGCCCACACATTCCCAGACAGATCAGCTATTTGTCACAGTGCACATTGTGCACAAACTCTGCAACGATTACACACACACACACACACACACCTTTTGCAACACATGATCACACACACAAACATACCTGCAGAAAAGCACAAACAGCAGCATGGTTGCATGCCAACATACTGTACAGGTACTTCGGTTTAGTCGTGCACACAGGGTTTCCGTTTGGCACTGTATCACTCACAGTCATCAGAAAATAGTAACGGTAGACCCTACAAAGCTTAGCCTGCAGGCAGCCTCTGAGTGACAAACACACACATGCACACACACACACATGCAGAGGATTCATGACAACTGCAGGGTAAGAGGCGGAGATGAGAAGAGAGGAGACGGGGTGCTCTGGTTTTCTGCTCACGGGAGCAGAAAGATTCTGGCGTGGGAGGATATGAGAATTCAGAACGTGGATGATTATCCCAGCACTAGGAACAGAAACAGAGTGTGTGTGTGTGTGTGTGTGTGTGTGTGTGTGTGAGCAGAAATGAGAGAGAAATTATCAGCTAACAGCAAGCCACGTCTCAAGAGAAATGTATCTGTGTGTGCTTTTGGAGACAGATTTCTGGATTTAAAACCAGCTGATTGGGGACGTTTGGCCTAATTGGGGGCAAAATCAGTGACCCCAATTTGGCTTGATTCATTTCTGTCTTCATTATGGTTAGATGAAGGTTAGGGTTAAGTTAGGCGTATGTCTGTTATGGTTAAGTTTAGGTTGAGCCTCTGGGGAATGAATGTGTTGTGCAGCGTACAGCAGTCAGAGAGGCTCAGCAGCTGTGACAGAGCCGGTTTGAAAGTGAATTTCTCCCTCGCTAACACGACAGGGTATAAATCTCAATTAGGATGCAGCTGCAGCTACACACACACACACACACTCACACACACACACACATGCACACAATATATCCTCATCACAAGATTTCCATATAATGGCTTTCTGAGTGCTGGAGCACTGATAGCAAGCCACATATCACCTTGTATCTTGCTCTTTCACCCCCTCTGTCTCTCTCCCCGTGTTAAGCCATGACTGATTGTTGAGATGCAGAATGAACTCAAGAGGGATAATCCTGCTGATCATGTGACGTTTGTGTGTGTGTGTGTGTGTGTGTGTGTGTTGAAAGCAAGAGTAAACTGTCTGAAGAGACCTCTTGGCCTGGTAGAAGGAGAGTCAAGGCAAGTGGCACACTGAGGGTTGAGTGAATGGCCAAGATTGACTTTTATTTATCATCGGTAAGCTCTTGATGAGATCCATCTGATGACCACAACATACGCATATAACAATTAAATTCATTAAAATCAATTATATAATGAGCAAAACTGGCACATGTGCACCTGTTCCCTAAATCTGACGTATAAAATGTGACCTTGTGAATTTAATGAAACACTGTAGTGTTCAAGCTTTTTAAAGGTGGTTTTAAAGTGGCTCTACATTAGGAATTTATCCTTAAAATTGTAAATATATGATTATAAATTTTAATAAATAATTAAATAAAAAAATAACTTTTGATCCATTTATGATTGACTCCAAATCTGATGTAGAAAAACAAAAGTAAGGAAAACACTGCGAAAAAGGGTAAAGTAACAACAATTTTAGCTGTGTACGTACTTCATTGTTGATTTTTAAGCTGCATTAACTGACTTTTTCGGCCAATAGGGGGCAGATTAACTCCACAACAAGCTGAAAACAGCCCTGACATATAATTGCTTTATAAAGTTGTTGTGGCTAACAGGTTAGCAAACAATTACCTATTTACACATCCAGTATGTCTAAATTTAGTCATTTTTAAAGCTGCATTATTCTGTATTTGGCCACAAGGAGGCAGAAAACATCAAAACATTGTGTCCGTGTCCACCTGATGAATCTAAGTCCAATATTCACCCTCTTTCAGCTCTGGTTTGGTCTCCACCGACTCCTGAAAACAATATCTGGCTCTTTAGCTGCTAGCACTTTCTTCACCAGCTAGTTACTAACTTCTGCACAGCTGCAGTGTAAGTAATAATTCTCTTGACTGATGACGGTCAAATTTAACTCAAATGTGAATCTAGAGGTTTTACAAAACAACCTTAACTCAAGGGTCTACTTACTTTGCTTTTTCAGGGGGGCCTTCAACCACGTCTCACAGCCTTCATTAGTGGATTGAGTTTGCTCAGAGGAAGGTCAAGGAGGTCATTCTCATCCGACACCAGAGACTACAGAGATCTTTGCCTGTTATCATGTCACCAGAATTCCACTCTTACTGCTGATGAAGACCATGAGATGCGGTAGAAAGCCCCAGAGCTGGTAAGTGGACCTTGAGTTACAATGATTTTGTCAACTGCTATTTCTTACAGCTGCACCAAGTGGGTTATTTAACTGTGTGTGTGAGCATGTGTTGAAGTAATCTTAGGCCTAGTGTACAGTATCTCTACAGTACAGTACAGACTATGATGATAAAACTATGAGTCAAGGTGTGTGTGTGTGTGTGTGTGTGTGTGTGTGTGTGTGTGTCCTGCAGTATTAATATGATTATAGTAGTATGGCGGCAGATAACCTATCACTCACCTAATCTTCTTTCCCAGAAAACAACGCTACAGCGGCTTACTGATGTACAGTGTTTGCTACCACACACACACACTCTCTCTCTCTCTTTATCAAGTGCAGTAATCCCAATAGCACTCTCACACACACACACACACACACACACACACACACACAGAAACACTTTACCTCCTAGCCCTTATCTCTCCTGTCTGAAAATCGGTTCACTCATCTCTCCCCCCTCACCCTTCTAGTTCCTTCTCCTTCTTGACCTTCACCTCCTCCTCCTCCTCTTCCTCCTCCTCCACATCAGTCAGCCTCTCCAGCTTTACTTTACCTATTGGATCAATATATGGCTTGGCATAATAAATGAGCTCCAGGACTAAATAATACATTTGTCTTCTTGGAGGCTTTTTGTGTTGCAGAGGAACATACAGGCAGAAACAGGAGCTCACCAACTGTTTGGAGTCACTTGCAGCCAGCCCGCCTCCCCCACTGTAGGCAGACTGTGATGGCTCAATGACATTATCTCATAACAGAAGCTCAAATTTAAATTTACCTACTTTTCTTTGTAAGTTGCACCATCTTTTTGCACTTAACTCACTGAAACCAAAACCGAACACGCTTAGAGCTCGACAAATACATCGTATAGATCAGTATCAGCGTTTTCATCAGCTGATAAGTAACATGAAATTGCAGTAATCCCAAAGATATGTTTCAGGTCATTTAGAAGCATTGTTACCATGACATACTTTGTCCACCAAACAACACTGACAGGTTTGTTTTGTTCACTACATATCCTGGTCATATTTCTTTAAAGGACCAGTGTGTAAGATTTAGGGGAATCTATTGGCAGAAATAGAATATAATATTCATAAGTATGTTTTTGTTGGTGTATAATCACCTGAAAATAAGAATTGTTGTGTTTGTGTTATTTGACGTGTACTTTGATTTTTCAGTTTGGCCCATGTCCCATTCGTTAACATGGAGGGGGCGGGGTTTATGAGCTATACTGCAGCCAGCCACCAGGGGGCGATCCAGATGTTTTGGCTTCACTTTTGGGGAGCTGTCATGTCGTCCATTTTCATGTACAGTCTATGGTGTTCCTACACGCTTGGGAGGGGAGGGTGAGCAGAGGGGTTATCAGTTGGTTGGTATCTGCAACCTCACCACTAGATGCCACTAAATGCTACACACTGGTCCTTTCATACCCAAGTTTAAAGCTGCTATAATCAATATTTTAATATTAACAATATAATGTTAAAGGGGTTCCTCGTAGTGGTGAACCCACATAGAAATATCACTCAACTCTGCAGTTCCCTTCAGTTCTACAGAGCGGCTTTCAGCTCATTGTTTTGGTTCAGTCTTAGCGCTGTCATCAGCCTCGTTTCTAGCAGCAGGCAGCTGTTTTCATCATAAAGACTTACACTAAACCAAATGTACGCTAGCTGCCTAGCACTAGCTGGTGAACATAGTGGAGCCAGATATTTCCCTCGGGAGTTGGTGGAGATCAAACCAGAGCTAAAAGATGAACTTACATCCATCAGGTGGCCAGAAACGTGATTCTAAATGAAGGTTAATGTCACTGTGTCTGCTGGATGTGTAAATAGGCAATTATTTTGCTAACACGCTGGCCATAAACTTTGTAAGGTGATAATCAATCAAATCGAAGTTAAATGTGTTAACAGCTTGTTCTGCTGCCAAAAAGATCAGTTAAAGCAGCTTTTAAAGTCTAAGAATATTACATTAAACTTGACAGTGTGGGAAAAAAACGTAAGTGTTTTTGGATGAAAGTGTAGGTTAGTGTGTACAAACCACCTGTATATGGTATGAATAATCACCTATCAGTTATGGGAGATCCATCAGTTGTTCCTGCATGCTGTGGGAGTAGCTGAAACGTCCGTCTTACGAATTAAGTAGAGCTTTTGATGCACATTGATCACATTGTACACGTGAACTGAGGGGTAGCAGTCGGGGAAGGGGGCGGAGGGCACTTACTGTAGCCAGTTCGTCAAACTTCCCAAAGAGTTCGTTAAGCAGTTTGACCAGTTCCTGAGCAGTACACTGAGAAGCCAAGCTGGTGAAACCCACAATGTCTGCAAACAGGATGCTGTCAGAAGAGAGAGAGAAAGAAATTAATTCTAATCTCTTTGTCATGAAAGCTGATTTTGATTATTTTTCTTCCTCGTGTCCTCCGGGACTCTGCAGCCCCTAATACACTAAACCAAATTACCTCTACAAAAACAGAGGAGGTGTGTTAACTGCAAGTATTTTTCTCCCCTTTCTGACACAAAATACCCACAGATCACACCAGAGTGGAGAAATTGGCTAATGGCGATCAAAAGTGAAGGAGGGCAGTGAGTACCATAATCCAATCCCTGATAAGTGAAAGCGTCTTTTAGGGCAACCACTAAATCAATTACAGAGCTAAATTGCCTGCTGCTGGCTAGCTGCTGTGGTGGGGATGAGGGAGGTGTTGAAAGCTACTTAGCCCCTCATTCATTTGCTCAGAGGCAGGCCAGATGGCAACAAAACAAGGTGTTATGGATCTTATTGACTCTCAGTCCAAATCCCAGTGGAGTAAGGGCATCAGAGCTAGAGCTATGTGTAGAGCTAGGTGTCATTTAAAATGCTTTATACTTATATGATATGAGACCAAAACAATTATTTTTTTGATATCTTACTCAGAAAACTGTTAATTTTATTTAGCCAAAAAAAAAAAAAAAACCTTTCTTGTCATTTCCTTGCCCAAAACAACACGTGTACATTTTATCAGCATTAGAAATAACTGCTACAAAAATGATTTATATGATTTTGACACATACAAAATAAATAAATTTGAACTCAATGTCCGCTTACTAGCTTTTTCCAGGTCTGTTATCTTCTTCTCGCAGTCCTTCTCAGCAGATGTAGATACCTTAGTTGACATATCTGAGCTATTTTTATTACAACTGAGCAAACTTTATCTCTGAAAAAGACTGTGTGATGTGGTTGAAGCTCTGGAAAAAGCTAATAAGTGGACCTTGAGTCAATGTTTTTGTCAAACTACTGTTTTCAAGATCAAGAATGAACTTTCATGCTCAATTGGCCACACTAGCGGCGTGGCTCTAGGGGTGGCAGGTCGGTCTGTCAGTCAGTCCACCACTTTGGTCCAGACTGAAATATCTCAAAAACTATTGGATGAAATTTTGTTCAGACATTCATGGTCCCCAGATGATGAATCCTACTGACTTTGGTGATCCCCCTGACTTTTTCTCTAGAGCCACCACGAGGTTCACATTTGTGGTTTTGAGTGAAGTGTCTCAACAACTATTAGATGGATTACTATGAAATCTGGTGCAGATATTCATGTTCCCCTCAGGATGAACTGTAATCACTTTGCTGATCCTCTGACTTTTCATCTAGCGCCATCATCAGGTCAACATTTTAATGTGTCCAATACTTTGATTTATGACCAAATACCTGCAAAACTAATGACATCCCCATCAGCCTCAGTTGTACTTTGTGTTTAGTGCTAATAAGCAAATGTTAGCATGCTAATATGCTAAGATTCTTCCACGCTCAGTTTATATTATGGTTTTCTGATCTTCCTCCACAACGGTTAAAGGTTGGTTAGCTTTAGGCACAACAACTATTTAAGGTTTTTTTGTTCATCCATGCATTTATCCCAGCCTCTGCCACGTGAGGTTGTTCTAGTATAATAATAACAAAATACTCCCTACTTTTGTCTTTGCTCCTGACAGACAAGAGTCATAATTCACACGGGCTGCTAGAGGTCTTTGTGGGTTGAGTGCGTTCCTTGCTGATTTGAGGTATTTTAACAAACGACCAATTCGCTTGTTTTTAATTGTGAGAACAGTCTTGATAAAAGTCCAAACATCAGCAGCTGTACATGAAGTTTGCCTCAATAGAATAGTTTAAAATTGGCAATCAGGAACTCCGATCAGAGAATAAATAAACACGATGTATCTGACCAGACATCTATTGCCAGCGTTCAGTTCTTGACAGTGTTAGACACTGGCTGCCACATTTTGGTCGGTACCCAATAAGTACTGAGGTTCAATACCCAGCTCTAGTTGCATGAAGGGGGCCCTTCCTCTGCATCGTGACTGAGTTGCTCTTTTTTGGCGGCGCAGTATAGCTGCTCAGGAGCCTGATGTATGTAAAGCCGGGATCACGACTGCAGCTCGACAGAAGCGCTCTGTTGTCTGATTTGTCTTTGAATGGCGCTGTTCGGCAGGTCGTGTGTGTGTGGTGGGTGAGGAGGAGAAGACGAAAGGAGGGAAGAGGGGGAGAACAGTAGGCGGTGGGGGGGGGGGAGCAGAGCGGTGGCGGAGCTAAATAGGTATGTGATCAAACGTTCTCGGGGCCACATCAAAGGGGGGCCAGATCAGGGGGATGTCACGCCCCTGCTCTGCAAAATAAAGCTGATGTTTGGGGGTTTTTTTTGTTTTGGTTTTTTTACCACCATATGTTAACTTGTGTGTTTGTAGCAGCTCCCTGGAGACGGGAGGCGGGAGCTGGCTCGCTGGATGCAGCAGCGTGATGTTTGGCCGAGTGCCAGTGCAGCAGCGAGGCGAGGCTGGTGAACGGGGCGGTGATGTTCCCGAGCTGTGTCTGAGTGTGGGAGCCGAGCAGACAGACAGACAGACAGACAGACAGCGAGAGAGAAAAAGAGGCAGACAGAGAGCGGAGAGGATTGTCTCTTGACAGGAGTGCTGTTGACATGCTACCTAGCCCTC
Organism: Macquaria ambigua; assembly: GCA_008360985.2. NCBI lineage: Eukaryota > Metazoa > Chordata > Actinopteri > Centrarchiformes > Percichthyidae > Macquaria > Macquaria ambigua. The sequence continues at coordinate 17,509 of VMKM01002293.1, forward strand.
CACTCCCACACTCAGCAGCACTGATACAGCTCTCCGTTTCTCTTTACTGCCTCGTTGGAATCTAATCAGCTCAAAGTCAGGCCAGGTTCTCACGCTTGCTAATATTTTCTTCATTACAAGTGCAGTAGAGGTGGCTGCTGAAAGAAGGCTGATAAAATTTACAGGGACAGGGCTGCAAAAATGATCGTTTTCATTACTGATTCAAATAGATTAACTAATTAATTAGTCAGAATTAGTCATTCTATAAAGTATGTATGTATGGAAAATTGACCATCACAAGTTCTCAGAACCAAAGGGAGTATCCTCTATTTTCTTTCTTTTTTTTGAGTGTGATCAAAAAACCTCTAAAGAGTTTCACCCTACAGAAGTAGAACCTGTGATTGCCATACATGACTTAAATGATTAGCAATTAGCAAAATAGTTGATTAATAATTGGTAGCTGATCTCTATCAGTTGACTAATCTGTCGCTGCAACAGTTGTTTTCATCATCAACTGGTCATTTCGTTTATGATAAGTCAATTAATTGTCCATAAGATGGCAAGAATTAGTGAAAAATGCTGATTGCATGTCTTTACGCAGCTTGTTTTGTCTGATCAATAGTTCCAAACCCAAAGATATTTAATTTAAAATGATATAAAATACATAAAAGCAGCAAGTCATTGTGTTTGAGATGCTGGAAACAGAAAGTGTTTGGCTTTTGGCTTTAATAAATGATTTTTAAACAATTAGCTTTCTGTCAAAAATCGATTAATTAAACTAATCGTTGCACCGCTAGACTAATTGATTAATCCACTAATTGATGAATCCCCAGGGTGTAATTTAAGACCAATGCCTAATGAGCATTTTGTGTAATTATGAACAGCATCACCTTTCATATTCCTCTACTTTATGTATGTTATTGGCACTAACCCCCCCATGACGGAGGACTTCCTAACTTGTGCTTACAGTATTATTTTTATTACCAGTAAATCTCTGATTTCCTTCATAGTGACTGTTCCCTCCAGTCTAGTGTTAGTATCTAGAGTGTGCAGTCATAATGGCAACATGCAAAGTGGCCGGATGTTCATTCTCATTTGAATGTAACATTCATTCTTGCTCATTGGAAAGATTAAACCAGGTCATTAAACCTGCAATAACTGATTTTTTTTTTTTGGCCACTTGGGGGCAGCGGAAATAAGTTGTGAGTTACAACAGTGACATATCATCATCTTTTAAGTTGATATTGTGAACTTGTTAGCAAACAGTTGCTTATTTCCACATCCAGCAGTTTCAGAGCAACATGATCCTTCATTAGGAGTCGTGTTTGTGTCACCTGATGAACGTCTCTCTCTGTTAGCTCTGTTTTTGGTCTCCACCAACTCCTGAGGGAAATATCTGGCTCTTTAGCTGCTAAATGCTCCACTGTGTTCACCAGCTATTCGCTAACTGTGTCTGTCTGCTGTTTGCTGCTGAGCAGGTAGTGGACAGTGGGTTTTTACAGCTTCTTCTAAATGACGCTATGAGAGCGCTGAGAGGGAACCAGAACAGTAAAGCTGCAGCCGGACAGATAAACAATGAGATGCAACTCGCTATAAAGCTACGTAAAGCCGAGGGGAGCTGCAGAGGTTCATCACTACCAGAGACCCCTTTCACATTGTTACTTCATACATTGTTATTATAGAAATTATGTTATTTAAGTGTTGTTAAACCACAAATCTTCTGGACCTTGAGCTAAGATTATTTTGTCAAAGAAAATACCTCCATTTGGCTGACAGAGCCCCCCAATAAAACAACATTCTCAAGGGTTTAATATCTGATAAATAATATTACAGTCACTGCTTTGTTCAATACATTTCTCATGCAGATTCAAAAATAAGTCTCCAAAACAACAACACCACAAACAGATCAGGCGGAGGAGATGACCACTTCCTAATCTACTGCTGATGACACCTGCACAGGCAACAGTGCTCCGTCCCTTTTCTCTTTCTAACCTTTCCGTAGTTTGATTGCGTCGGCGCTAATGGCTAATCCTAATTGCTCTCCTTCTATTCTTGACCTTGACATCACAGCAGGTGACACCTGGATCAAAACACTCCAGCCCCTCCGCACACCTCTGCGGCCCACAGTTGTCATGACACCCCCGTACCTGACATTGTCATGACGTTGGATGTAGATCTTGTGAAAGATCCGCTCAGGCGGCTTCAGGAAGTCCTCCTTCATCTCCATGGCAACATTCCTGGGCAGTAGGCTCATTAGCAGACGCTCCTGAGGAGGGAGGGGTTAAAACAGAAGAGGAGGCAGAGTTAGGACTTTAAACTGTGCACACTGTATGTTTGCATTCATGCAGGTGTAAGAAAACACATATAAACAGTTTGCTCCGGCGTAAACATCCAGACACTCTGAATATGGAGGAAAATGACACTGATCATGATCTGGGCCGTTTGTTAAAACGTTCACTCTACACTCCACACTACTCCGACTTTTGAACACATTCAAACGAAAGACGTTTGGTAACGATGACGCAGGCACCCACGTTCACTCCCTGATTTGGTCTTATCAGTCACGACGTGTCTTTCCCTGATTCGTCACGCCACTATCACATGACTCTTTTTCCAGAAGAAAACAAACAACATCAGCGGTTAATTCAACATGGAGAACTAATTTCAACACTTACGGTGGACAGCAGTTCCACCTGGTCGTCGGTCCGACCTTAGAAATCTCTGCTCTGACTTTTCTCCATCGCTGTTCTTCATTCGTAGTATTTTCTGCAACCAACTAAGCAAACAACCGCAGAGCAGACAACCTGCTTCCATGCCCAGTGTACGTGAATGATCATGTGATATGCGTTTTCAGGCGTGTAGTATGGACGGAGATTATTTCTGAAACGGTGATAAAACGCACGTGTGGACCCCGTTTTACGTATTAGTGTGGATGTAGCCTGAATGTTTGCAAGATGGTGCAGAATCATCCGATATGGACTTCATTCTTCGGGATACTGCTGAACCCTCACATTTGAGAAGCTAGAACTGGAGAATGTAGAACTTAAAGGTTTAACAGATCACTGTTGTCAATTCATTTTCAGTCAAGTCAATTAATTAACTAATCTATTCAGCACTAGCCTGAAGCAGTATCTACACAGATCAGCATATTTGTTTGTGTGTGTGTGTGGATCGTCTCAGTTGCAGCGGCATAAAGAACACTCGAAACTCTAGCGGGATGTCAAATGGTTGTGAATGCACAATGAATCATCAGGCGGCTCTGCTGAATAGCTGTTGAGAGGCGGCGTTATAAAAGCAGCCGGGGCTCTCCTGTGTCTCCCTCCAACACCGCTCCACATTATACATCCATTCACACAACTGCTCCTCACCTGCGAATAAAAAACTCAACTGGAGAGCAGCTTTCAGAAACAGCCATCACACGTACTGACGGAGGCTGTGTGTGTCGAGGTGTGTTCGTTCATATGTGCACTAATACACACGTGTGTCAGGTGTAAAAATACCGATAAGTAAAGTGTGAAGGTGTGGCCATTTTTAATAAGATCATTCATTTATCTGCTTTATTAATCTTTTCCGTTTCTCTTCCCTGAACGTGTTATAATTGCACATCAATGATTCCCATTTCTCTGATCTGTCCCAGGATCTGTTTGACTGTGGCTCTCCTCATAGTGGTTTATTAATGAACCACCGGCTCACTTTCTCTCACATTAACGTGAAGATTCCCTGTCTTCTAGATTAACAAGAAGGGAATATTCCCACAAAAACTTAAAGGGTCATTTAAATATTTTTAAACCTGGGCCCTATTTTATGGCTGCAACGTAATCCTTGCAGGCAACTGCGCCCTTCAACGTCCGTCCACTAAAAGTGCTTGTTTTTGCCGCTGACAGGCTCAGACTGTTCTTCTAAGTTTCAACAACATTATGGAAAGGATCCCTACAGAGACAGACCTGTTTGTTAAAGAGAAAGATCCTTTTTGTTTAACCAGAAACAGAAGTCTCGCTCTGAAATCTCTCGAGAGGTTGAGTTGTTGCAGGAAGACGACGGTGGAAACGTGAGTCCGATTTGGACAGAGGATTTAGACTTACAATAAGAATGTGTCGTACTTTTCACGGGAGCAGTTGCACGCAAGGATTACATTGCAGCCCGTTCACGGCTGCCGGCTGAGGCGAGCTACTGGACCAATTCCAAAACTTTTGGTAACTATTAATTGTTTAGACCCCAAAATTTGTATATAGGGCCCAGGTTTAAAAATACCGGGATTACCCTTTAACAATTTGAAATTGAATAAATCCAACTTGTTTGCACAAAGTGGAAAATGAATGCCTTGTCAGGAGGAAGAAGAGTACTTACTCTTACTTACTCTTGGCAACAAGAAGACAACAATAACACAAACAATTTAACATATAACACTTGTTTTACAAATTCAAACCTAAATAGAAAGCACAAGATTTCCATGAAAAAGGAACTAAAAAAGGGAGGTGAAGAAATCTCCAGATATGAAATACTGGTTTACTTTAATGTTATAACGACAGTCAGGTGAACATATGTTGTTTGTTCAAACATTTAAAAGGTTTGTTTTAATGTGCTGTGCTATATTTAAGCATGAAAGTTCATTGTTGAACTTGGAAACTGTAGTTTAAAAAAAAAAACTTAATTCAAGGTTCACTTACTGGGGTTTACTGGGGCTTTTGGCTGTATCTCACAGTCTTCAGCAGCAGATGGAGTTTGCTTGGTTGTCATGGAAATGTCTTGAACTTAAATCGTGTATGACTATAAAAAACTGATGGAAAGAAGACGGATCACCCAAGTTCCAAACCTAAGTCACCTCATGACAACTGAGCAAAACAAAGACTATGAGATGTTGTTGAAAGCTCTGGAAAAGAAGTAGTAACTGGACGCTGAGTTAGGATCTTTTTGGCGAACAAGCTGTGTTTACAACTGTTCTCTCTCAAAACCAAAGACAGAAGTGGCATTGACATTGTAGCACCACAAAACCTCTTAGGGAAAAGGACGGGCCGGACGATTGGCCGTGACCTTTGACCTTTTCATAACCCTTGACCAAATAGCCGAATAAACTTAACCAATCCTTAACCATAGAGTAGGCAGATCAGATAACCTTCGTATTAATTGATTTTGTCATGGTCATTCTTGACTTTGGAAATAATAGTTTGACAAAGCAAATGTCCACATACGACCTTTTTCCTGGAGCTTTCATCCATAACGCACAATCTTCAATCAGCAGATGGAGTTTGCTCAGTTGTCATGGAGCTCAATAGCTGCTGAAAGCCCTGGAAAAAGCTAGTAAGTGGACCTTGAGATGGGACTTTTTCCAAGGTCAAGAATGATGCTTAAATTTTAGGCCAACACAAGATGAGAAGTCCTAAAAGTGCTATGGATGAAGCCAAAACAGCTGCTGAGCTTGCATGTCAACAGATCAGTCTCCATGACAACTGAGGAAATTTCATCTGCAAATGAAGACGTGTGTGATACGGTTTAAAGGTTCGGAAAAAGCTAGTAAGTAGCCCTTGTGTTGGGATTGTTTTGTTGCAGTCATGTTGGCCAGGCTATAGTTTGTTGTTTAGGTGCGAGGACTTTGGAACAGAGGTTATAATTGACTGTGTTTTTGCCATGAATAGTGTTCCTGAATGCCTCATGTGAGTCAAGAGGAAACTACGCATTGCTTCTAGGGTTCTGAGATTTTCAATTGAACCCCCATACGCACAGCACATAGCCTACACATGTTCAGGAATCAATACAACCGATGGATCCAGCTCAAAGCAAAAACCCCGAGCAAACACCCGAGTGATAACCAGAGACCTGTTTGATGGGTGAAATTCAAATCTGAGGCGTTTGTTCGTGGGCACATAAGCAGAAGTCTGGTTGCAGGTTGTTGGCTGGCTGTTGATAGATCCCAATCAGGGGTCTGTGCGTGTTTCACTCACCCAGATAAACTGTGACCTTTACTGGAGTAGGGACGCTATGAAAGCAATCTGCTTGTGTAATTACCTGTCAGAAGGGAGCCTGTTACTGCTGGGGAAAACACAGCATATCATCGTCTAATCTACAAAGCACAGGTGCTAACTGTGCATGTGCGCTCATGAATGCTGTGTATAACGAAGGTAAGACGCGTATAGAGACATATTACACACATGGGATAATTAATTCTCTGTTTAACAACTGGTGTAGGTGGGTTTCGTGCACATGGCGGGTGAGGAGGGTGCGGCGCATAACAAAGTGTTTCTGTGTGTTAAAGTTGCCTGATTCCTCCTTTGGTACATCGCTCCATGTATGTGTGCACAGAGGGGGTGGAATGTGTGGCACTGGTGCATGTGCCACAGTAATTGTTCTTTCCTTAAATAGCTGCTGTCATAGTTACTGCGTGCCTGTGGGCAGGTTGTTAGAATACATTGGCACCTGAAACCTTTAAAAAAAAAACTTCTCAAGAGACTGTGAAGATTTCATGAACATGCGCGCTCAAGACGAGGCGAAATGTGTGCATGTCTTCGTCATCCTGCTCTCTGTTTTCTATCTATCTGCATTTTTTTTGTGTGTGTGTGTTTGTGTGTGTGCAAATTCAGCCTCACCTGTTTCTCGTTCTCATCCTCCAGTCGCAGCCTCTCCTCGATGCAGTTGCGGGCCTGCAGGAAGACTTTCCTCTGGGTGCGCTCGGTGAGAATCCTCACAAACACCCCCGACAAGTTGACGCCGGTGAACAGCACCGCGTTGGCCACCAGCTGCTCACAAACAAGAACAGACATGCTAAACAAAGCTGGCAGCGTCTACGTACTGTATGTGCATGTGAGCCTGAAGGAGCACACGTGTCCATATGTGGGTTTCTGTGTGCAATCATACATCCTGGCTAGATTAGACTTCACAATCCTTGATTAATCCATAGGACGGATTGAATGGCAGACATCAAGGTCAGCACAGTGATTACAACATGAATCATATATCAAAAGCTGTGCAGTGGCTGACAGACAAAGTGCATTATTGGTTAATGATCAGAGGCTATCGATCATGCCGAACACTTAATTTGGAAGATGAACTCTGTAGCCACTCTGTGTCGTCAATTCCTACAAGGTCAGAGGTAAAAGGTCAAAGAAATACTCTAATCCAGCACAGCCAGATGGTCCGGTCTTTATAGTGACCTGCAAAATGCCACCTCATAAACAAAATAAGACTTCACTCCAGTTCATACTGTAGGTAAAACCAAAAGAAGGAAACACTTCCAACCGAGGAGTCTGGACCCCACAAAGGGGACACAGAATAAACCTGAAGGGTTGTGGAATGATTAACATGAATTTTCTCTAATCTCTGCCATTGTTCTAGTAAATTACTGGGTCATTTTACTTCCTCAGGCCTCTAAAAGTAAAAAATAGAAAAAGATTATTGGTTGAACTGGTTGCATCTGGTGATGAGGGGTTGCAAGTGCTTCAAAAAGGTTAGGAACCACTGATTTAATACATTACTACCAATAAAGTAAGTTTGTCAAACTCATATGAATCATAGGAATGTTTGTGTCTTATGGTTCCCAACTTGGGGGTCCAGATAAATCTGAGGGGCCACGAGTAAACGGAACTGAAAAGCAGACAAAATATATTTCTGATACACAAAATTACATTTATTTTTCTGACTTTTTTCTAATCCATGCATGGATTGCTGGGTAATTTTACATCTTAAGCCACCTACAACCTTCAGACAAAACAATTTGAGAAGGACAAATTAGTCTTTTGGTTGATGTGGTCACTACACAATGAGGGTCGCAAGTAGACACAGCTTCATTTTAGGGGTCACAAGCCAGAAAGGTTGGGAACCACGACCAGAAATATCAAGATGTTATAGAACTCAGAAACCAACGTTTAACAAGACGTTGATGTGGGGAAAACACATCCTAAATACTAAAGTGATTACTTCTACCTACAATGTGGGGCTCAAGGACCCGTCAAGAACCAGCACTAAGTTGTGTGTGTGTGTGTGTGTGTGTGTCTCTGTTTCAGCACCGGCAGCTGGACAGCTCCTCGTCTGCTTCATTACAGAGGTGCGCAGAAGAGAAACTTTCTGTTCGTCTCCAATTTTACAACTACAGTATCCTGGAGCCAAAATCGATCACTGAGGGTGTTTTTAACCTTTTCCTCTCCAGGGAAAATCGGATGAGTGAGCATGCTGTTTCTCAGCACCACTTTACATTCATACAGTTATTTCATAGCCCAGCTGTACATCTACAGTCTTCTACACTGGAGCGGCTGCTCAAGGGTCCTTGGACTGTAGTTTTTGAGTGAAAGGGGGCTCAACCCACTACCTATTTGATGTGATGATGGCTTAAGTGAAAAGACTGTGAAAGAACTGTTATCCAAGCATAAGGCAAGAGAGTTGGTTGATTGACTGAAGGACTGGCAGGTGCAGCACTTACCGGTCTCCACAGCTTCTGTTTCCTCCCCGTGACCGACGTCGCTATGACAATGAAGTGGGATGTAGCCAGCATCACCCCGAACAGCACAGCCAGCAGCGTCCGCACCGGCAGCAGCACGTAAGCCACGAGGGTGACCAGCATGAGCTGCCACACGCCTTGCTCAGGGGCACCGGCGCTCACCAGCTCCGACGTGCCGAGCGCCAGCGGGAACGGGCAGCAGAGCAGCGCAAAGGTGAAGCTGAACAGCAGGGCCAGCTTCGCTATTTGCTGCAGCTGCGTCACCTGCAGGTATTTGACGTTGGTGACGATAAACAGCGACAGGAACACCACGCAGTGCACCGGATAGGAGCCCTTGGACAAGGTGAGACGCGGGCTGGACAGCAGCTCCACCAGGGACAGCGACGACGCGGCCACGATGAGCACCGCCAGCGCTTTGAGGGTGGCGGTTTGCTCCAGTTTCAGGTTGTAGTTCTGGAAGAGAGCCTCCAGCTCCTGGCTGTTGAACTCGTCCTCGCAGGCGATGGCGCCCAGGGGTGCACCGGCCGGGCAGTGACCCTTCCTCCGCCGGGTCTTGACTCTTTCGAATGGCATCTCCTCCATGTTCCGGCCATTCATGAAGCGGGGGTGGCGCACGACCCCTCAACTTTTCGGTTCCTCTCCTCCGTTCGGGAATCGAACCGGCACCCTCTCCCAGTTCATGCGTCCTGGATGTCGGGCTCGGTGTCAGAGGGGGAGAGGGTGGCAGTGGAGACAACAGAGCCCCGCGCGCGCCCTATCCACAGGTTGACGATTGTTGGTGTGTCGTCAGAAAAGTAGCCCGACCAATGTGCAGCACGCTTCTCTCTCTCTCTCTCCCTCTCCCTGTCTCTCTCTCTCTCCCTCTCCCTGTCTCTCTCTCTGTGTCCCTCTCTCTCTCCCTCTCTCTCTCCCTCTCCCTGTCTCTCTCTCTCTCCCTCTCTCTCTCCCTCTCCCTGTCTCCCTCTCTCTCCCTGTCTCCCTCTCTCTCTCTCTCGGACCACCTGCGGTGCCTCAGACAGGGTTACCGGTGATCCTGCGCTCTAACAGGACTCATAGGAAGGATCACGCTCGCGTATGATGATAGTCAAAACACCTCACCACGCGGCTCAGCCAACAACCCTTGTCACACACACACACACACACACACACACACACACACACACACACAAATCATTTGACAATATTTATCTCCGGGTTTACTTTCTGTCTTTCTCTCGCCTCTGAGACGCACAGCTCGCGCACACACACACACACACACACACAGAGTTGATATTATATTCTACTGTCTGTGTGTCCTTCTGCTGCTTTAATTTGCTTGAGTGAAATGTCAGCGGTTGGGTGAAGACAGCAGCAAAACAGCGCTGGTGATTTCCCCTCACAGTGTCTGCAGTCAGAGCTGATGTAGTTCCCAGCTAAAAATAGACCAGCTGCACCGGTGGATGGTCCAATATAGCAACAATTTGGTCTTTCCCGCATCTCTTCCCCTCATATATTTTATTGCAGAGTCAAGTGCTCATCTCACACAGAGAGTTAACAGAAAAAAAGCCGTTAGAGAGGGAAGGTAGTGGTCGTGCAGGGAGACTAAAAATAGCGCGAATTAACAGTGAAAATGTAAGAATGATGACGTGATGTGATGCACCATTGTTATGGTTGAGGGCATGTTTTGGTGCATTTCTTTGTGTTCTTTGTGTTATTTAATGTGAGTTTTTACCTCAAGTTGAAACTTTAAACTCCCACGAGGATAAATTGGGTGCTGCGGAACAAATGCTGATAGAATAAAGGCATATTAAAATGGACATATACATATGCAACTGCCAATTTCAACAAGAATCATTTAGTGCATTTAACTGTGAATTAAACTGTGGGAGAATGTGGGAAATAAGGGAAGCTGCAAAATAACAGAAGCTGCAGCAGCAAAAATGCAGTCTACAGTAATGAAGAAAAGTTAAAAAACCCAAACATGTTGTATAAGAATATAATGAGCAGAGATCTTCAGGATGCAAATGAGAAGTGTTTATGTGCATGCACATGGTAGGTGCAGTACTTTGTTTTGCATATCCATGTCTTATAGGTTATTTAATGGGAGTTGTTTTTTTTTTTTTACCTCAGTTTGAAATTCGGTAACTTTGCAGAACAAATGGTAACAGAATAAAGGCCTACTTCAGTGAAAATATAACTAATATTATCATGGAACGACATCAAAACATGCAATATGGAAAAATAAATGTCAGAAAAAAATAGCATATCATATAAAAAGGTTCCATATAAGAATGGGTTATATGAAATTAAAACGTGCATTGAATTAGAATTACACATCAGGAGGTAGAAAAATGAGATTTTAGTGTAAAATATTTACTAAAGTTGACAGCAGAGGTCTTCAGGATATCCAAAAATAGTTTAATGTATCAAATTAAGAGCTCACCTGAGTACCAGTCGTACATAATGATATGTTGCATACATGTGCATTATATATGTATTCACCTTGTCAAAACATCCAACAGAAAGGTTTAACATAAAGTGAGAGTGTGATGCATCATTGACTCTTCAATTCAAATTCAAATAAGCTTTATTGGCATGACAGATCAGGAATCTGTATTACCAAAGCAGTACAGAAATACAGTATAATAAAGGCATTAATTAACATAAACGATAAAAAAAAACATGACAATTCCTCTCAATGTCATACATTAAGGCTTCAGATGGAGGAAGAGCTCAGAGTAATGATAATAGTTATATTTATTAGAACACAAAAAGGTTTACAGGAATATGTCCACAGTGATTCATACTGTATGCATAGCCAGATTAACCTGTTTGGGAGGCTTTGGGTGAAAATAAGTTTTATATTAACCACATCTCTGTGGATTGTGTACAGTATTCCTGTATTACATGGCCCCGGGTTTGCTGTGTGGTAATCCGATTAAACGCAATTTAGCAGTATGCACTATTATCAGCTGAAATATTCGATTAATTTCTTTTTGGTCTGGGTTAGACCTTGCCTTCATTATTCTATTAATGTTTAATTTGGACATTTTAAATGTGTGGCTCCCAGCAAGATTAGCAACTGAAGCTAACGTAGATCCAGTAAAATAAAGAAATAAACCTCAGATCTTATCACGTCAGATTCTATTGTGTTTTAGAAGTGTATATTCCCATATTCCCAAACAAAACATTTAACCACATTACTACAAAACTACAGTAAACCTGGGGGTTTTGGGGCCCCTGAGGGTCTATGCCTGATTCGCCATCCAGAAATATTTCAAGCAAAGGACACACAGATCTGTCAGTTGGATTGAAATGATGATGATAAAATCCTGTGTTTGTACATGATGGCCTCCTCAGCAGTGTGATGCCTCGTCCTCACGGCTTTACATCTTAATTACATCTCACACCCTAACTGTCTGATTAGACAGGAAGCCAAAATAACAGGCTTTTAAAATCTATAAAAAGCTCCTCTTTAGTGCACATACGTACCTTCAGGTGTTTTCAGTGGCCTGACCGGTGACCTTGCTTTTTGTTGCACATGTGCCTCAGATTGCTAAGATCTCTGAGGAAGTCAATGGACTGCCTCATCAATGAAGAAGTCAATGTGAAGCACTTTGGGCCCTCCTAACAAAAAGTCTCTACATGCGCGCAGTCAATTGCTATGTGGTCAATATCCACTATCGTCCAGCGTGCTTTAAATCAATAGGCTGCAGAGTCGAGATCACAACAGTAAGATGAAAGACAATCCGACCCCCATCTGAGGAGAGACTAATAAGATTTTGTCTCACACGCTCTCGCTGTAAAGTCCCTGCACTGTCTTACAGTTACTCTGAAGATTTTAAGCTCCAAACCGGTTTATAAACCTTTTCATGGACTTATTTGCAAAGACATGCCCCTGACAGAGTCCCCTTTCTGCTGCCCGCTGCACCAAAACCTCAGACTAAGAGAATGGGATGGTCCACATGTGAGAAAACGTTCATTAGCACTATTTAGAAAATTTCCAAGTTCTAAATTTCCAATAAGCATCCATGATAAACTGTTATCAGTGAGAGAAAGACATTAACTAATGGTAACATTTTATTTTAAGCCCAATATTCAGCATTAATGAGCAATTAATAATACATGTTTATAACACATTATAATGTAATTGTAAGCAGATATATAGCAGGATATTTTAATTTGTTTTGTCAAGAAGGAGGAGTTACAGTTGTTGACTATTACATTAAGTCCTTATAGAGAGCCCAAATCATGATGTCACTTCCTGTCTAGCCTCTGTTCCACTAGCTTCTGTAGCTCAGTGCAATCTCTCATTTCTTTCGTCCGTCTTTCTGGAAAAATGAAGCGTGTTCCTCATGTTTACTGTCCAAACACATCCACTACAGAAGCTGCGATTAGACATTGAAACCATCGTGGTTTTAACAAAGTTACACACTGGTTACTTTGTGAGCACAGAAAACTAAAATATTAAATAAACAACAACAACAACATCAAAACTACCGTCCTTATCTAAACATATGAAGCGAGCCATACCGTATGATGTTTTGTAAGGCTCTGTTCCAAGGTTGAATATTTTGTTATTTACGTTATTACAAATGTCAGTGAGATTTTCTTACTTCTGGAACAGAAGCCTGGAAGTTCTGGTTGCACTTCGGCTGCTTTTAACTACATTATAGTGTGTTATAAACCATCTGTTTTTTTCCTACAACATCAACCGACCAAACCAAATGAATCATGGTCAGACTGATACTCTGGGTCAGTGCTAGATATGACCTGCAGATATTTAAGTTCCTCCTGGTTTTACTCAACAGCCTCCTTCTGCTTCATTATGTCTTAAAAACCGTCTTACCCAAACAAAATATTTGCATAGAAAGAACCGTTTGAGACAATTTCACCACAAAAATTAAGAGAAGGACACCAGCTTCTTCAGAGCTTTCAACCATATTACATGGTCGTCATCACTCTATTAAATGTTGCTGTTTATCAAACTTCTATTTCCAAGGTCAAGAATGAACTTGAACTGGGAATATGATCATGTGCATATGATGCTTGTGTTTGTGCTGTATAGTGTAATTTGAATATGTTTATCTTTAATGATTTTGTAGTGGGCTCTTGAGAGAAGACCTCAAAATAAACAAAAAGGCTTTTAGTGAAGCTGCTCTGCAGGTTTGGACCAAAATTCATAGCCTCCCTCTGAATCTGAGGACAGAGTCATCAGTTGAAGCTTTTAAGCACCTTTTAAAAACACATCATTTAAGTCTGCTTCTATCTTCCTCATCCCTTTTGCTCATTTTAATTTCAACTCACTGACTTTTTATTTTTTTACTCTATAGGTGCATCTACATATGTCTAAACTGACGTTTAAGTTGTCTGCTTTCTCTCTCTAATTATTTTTCTCTTAAGGTAAAACTCTCTGAGCTGCATCCCTTGTGTATGAGGTGCTAGATATAAATAAACCTGTCCGTGGTGCAGCACTTAAACTGCTTTAAGTTGTTTTGGAACATAAAATGCAGCATTATTTTCCATCTCATATCCCCAACTGGCTCATTCAGAGCGTCTCATCTTTTCCTGTTCAGCATCTTCCCCGTGAAGTGAAGTGATATAGCACACACACACACGCACACACACACACACTGGCTCCATTTCTCTCTCTCCTGAAGTGAGTGACAGCTGCAGATTTTTTGGACCATCCCTCCCTCCAGGATGCCTGACAGTCCCCCCGTTGCCATGGCAACAGAGGCAGTAAGACTAGCAGTTGTGACTGATATGCTGCTGAGGTGTTTCCCAATCTGACACCCAGGCTCCCTCTCTCAATCTTTTGTCTCTCTCTCTCTCTCTTCTCTCTCTCTCTGACTTCCTTTCAGGTGGTTTGCGATGATGAGTGCAGCCGTTGTGTTTGTATCCGCCTGCGCCGCGGTGACACAAGCGCCCTGCCCTGCCGGCTCATTGTGCTCACTGACATTTCTCCAAATTGAGGCTCTGACATGAAGGACGGGGTGGTGCAGATGAAAGCTTCAGAGGTGACCGAACCACACAAACCTTCCCCACCAACCATGCAAAAACACGGTGGGTAGGCGGGTGGAAGAGGGGTGCAGACGTGCAGTGGTAGCCGTGTGTGGTACGGGGTTGTGTGTGTGTTTGTGTGTGTGTGTGTGTGTCCATATGTGTAGAGCAAGTAAATTCATAAATGTATCATAAACTTTGAAAATGTCAGACCAAGTCTAGCGCTGCCCCAAACCAGGTGACCCTGAGATTGCAGCTTTGATTTGTCAGGCGCCCCAGCTCCCGTAATCACAGCCAGGTGATTTCCTGTTCTTGGACTTGGTGTGTGTGTGTGTGTGTGTGTGTGTGTGTGTGTGTGTGTGTGTGTGTGTGTGATGGGAGCCAGTTGGCAGGGAGACACAGAGACAGATAAATGGGAACTTAGCAGACTGGGATCTTCAGCACATTCATGAATAGGAGCCCTCCACCGGGGCTGAGGAAGCTGCTGCTGCTGCTGCTGCTGCAGTGTTGTTTGCATTCATGAATAAACCTGCTTGCTGCCATTCATACAAACACAATTAGCTCCATGCTTCTCCTGTGAAAGACAGGAATAGATGAAAACAGGAACCAGCTCTTATGCATAAATGCTGATATTTATACAGCTGCTGAAAGACCTCATGAACCGTGCTGTCTGCATAATCACTCTGCGCCGCTAAATGGATTTATTCTTACATCTTTACATGATGTTAGCATGTACAAAAGAGCTCAAACGTGAGGTCAAAAAAATAACCGAATTAAAGAAATTCTAGTTAAACCTTTAAATCTGTCTACTGTTGCTTTAACGTCTTTTTAAAGCGCTCAGCAGCCGGCGGGTTGTACGTATGTATCTATATGCACAAGAGGGGAAATGAAAAAGATGAGAGAGACACAAAAAGAGAGTGTTGAGCAGTAGGCTGTGTGTTAGTGTGTAAATGTGTGTGTGTGTGTGTGTGTGTGTGGCCTCTTGGGTTGTAGTGTGTGTGTGGGAGTGCTATTGAGAGATATTTTTAATTCTGTATGTCAGCTCCTCTCATCTCCCTCAGCAAGAGATGTTGGAGGGAAGCTGAAAAACATTTCCAATGCAACTATCATTTAAACACGCACACACACACACACACGCACACACTTGCATGCACACGCACACACTTGCACAAGCGCATACAGTTTCAGAGCCCTTTCATATGGCACCAGTTGCGTCTTTGAAAGTTTAAAAAAAGGCCTGCCAGATTGTCTGTGTTTTTTTATGAATTTCCCTCAAAGTGCTTGTGAGGGAATTTTACATGAACACGATTAAAATATGAATGCGATCCTGAATGGATACAATTCCAGATGAATCCAAATGAATGATAAAATCTGCCTGTCAAGCCACAAAAAAGAAAAAAAAAAACTTCCATCTGATACTGAAGGTGATAAAAGATTAAACAGACTAACTGTTCATCGCCGCTTATGAGAAGAAATCAACAACTTCTGGCGTTTAGTTTAAAAAGAAAAAGGAGGCCTTTAATTCTCCCGACACCTCAGAGCCACAGTGACTAAAAGAGACTTCACCATACGGCAGATGATGACAATAATAATTCCCTGTGGAGCAGCCGTCGTCGACCTAATGACTTTCTTCCATGCCACTGCTTTTAGGAGTGTGTAAAGTCACTGTGGACTGCAAAGTGGGATTAAGGTCGTCCTGGTGGAATACGGCGCAGGATTTCTCTCCGGTAAAAGGTAAATGGGTTTTTGCTCACACTCCCTATTCTCAGCGAAGCTTGTGAGAAAACACAATTGTCTCAATCACACGTCACACAGCAGGGTGTATACTGAGTTTACGTGGCCACCCTCAGCATGAAACATACTCCAGACACGACAGATGTGCAGTCTAAAATCTGCAGACATCTAAACTCCAGATGCATGTATAGAGCTAAAAATGCACCAGCACATTATCGGCGGCATGGCTGTTAAACATTAAGGATGAATCCCACAGGTGAGTCACAGGAAAATTTAAATGGTTCTTCAGAAATTTAGTATCTGAATGTATCTACTGAAAGCAATGAGCAATGACTTTATTAAGGGTGCTTAAGGTTCACATTCATTTCAAAATATTCCTCACCAGAAAAACAACACTTTATTTACGTTTTCCTGACAAGTGACCTCAGGTGAAGCAAAGGTAGCTTGTAGCGTGACATTGCTCCAGCACCACAAGGCTCTTAGGCTACATCCACACTACTCCAGCCTTTTATAACCCCTAAAACGGAGACCTTTTAAAACGCTGCTGGCCCCGTTTTTGTTTGAGAACTCCAGGGTTGCGTTTTAGTGAGGACGGGTGAAAATGGAGATGTTGGCTTTCTGATTGGGTCTTTTCAGCCACGACGTCTCCTTCCCTGATTCGTCACGCCTGTATCACGTGACCCCTTCCCAGACGAAAACAAACGACATCAGTCTTGACTACCAGCAGTTAATTCAACATTAATAATGAATCACAACACTTACTTTCAGTAACAGTTCCACCTGGTCGTCGGTCCAAACAGATAAATCTCTGCTCTTACTTTCCACCATTGCTGTTATTCGTTCGTAGTATTTTCTGTAACAAAGCAACCAACCGCAGAGTAGACGATCTGCTTCCTGTTTACACCGGCACGAGCATGTCCAGTACATGTGTATAGTAAAACGCTGTTTTAAAACAAAAACGTAGTAATGTGGATGTAGCCTTAAAGTGCTTTCAGACAGTGAGCGGTTACTGCTGCATCTGCCACTCAGTAGTCACGTTTCCATCAACTGGTTTGGAGCGAATAAACTCATTGCAAAACGTAGTTCGGTCAGAAGTTGTCTTATTAATTTTGGTTCCCTGAGATGGGGGAACTGTGTATAAAAGGGCAATAATTGCATCACTGTTACCCTTAAATAAAGCTGAAAGGCAGCACTTTAAATGACACAACTTGGATCTTATTTTCGTAGTTTGGGTCAACATTTCTATTGGTTATAAGTCTATAAGGTGACATCGCTACAACAAAATCCAGAAGATGAGACGAGCAAGCAGGTTCAGTTCAGCCAGATTGTCTTAACCACTTTATGAGGAGGTGAAACCTGAAAATAAGTCCACATGAAATGTTGGTAAGACACAACAACCCACAAAAGCAACGGCCAGTGATGCTGAGTATGAGGTCTCGCACAGACCGAATCTTTCTCTCAATCTGGAAATAGAAGTAAGAGACGAGATGTCACGAGATAAAGCTTGTAGTTAGAGAGACCTCCATAAAGCCCATAAAGCTCTGCTCTGATAGCATTTTTCTACACAAAATGTTGAGAGAATATCTAGAATTCAAAGGAACCTTGCAAGTCCAGTTGCCTTTATCTGACAACTTCAAGAGATCCTCTGATCTGGACGACTGAGAGTCTTCATAGAGATGTTGAGAGGATAATAAATTTGTCAGTTTGATCTGAACTTTCCTGGAAATGTTCCTCTCGACCAAAAACCTAAAAGGAGGCTCAGAAAAATGAATAAAACCGAGAAGACTAATGAAGGTTTCGACTCTTCCAGTCCTGATGTTGACACGAGTTAAAAGTATTTTCTCTCGTACTACCCTGTTCTGTGAGTGCAGTTCAATAGTTTCATTATTTTCAGATGAGGGAGTAGCAGGTGGCCGGTCTGATCAATGCAGGAGCCGGGCCGAGAGACAGAGAAACCCTCGGTGACCGCGGTCCGGGGTCGACTTCACAATCAACCTGACACATCAAATATTCAGCAGCGGCTCGGTGACACTCTGAAACCGCTCTGTGCCGGAGACAGAGAGGAGGGAAAGCCATGGACATAATCACAAATCACCAGGAGCTGTGTGTGTGTGTGTTCCACACTTAACACGGGCACTTATCCCCGACAGATTACAGCTCCACACATCAAATATTAAAGCGGCGGTGTGAATTATTGATCCCAATCAATGTTTGCAGATCAGAGCTCCCAGCTGGCAGATGAGGAGCTAATGTAGAGCCCCAGATACACTCCTGCTGCACAGAGGTACTGAAACATCTAACCCTGATAATTAACCCTCTGATGGTCATCAAGACAGCTCGCATATTACAAGCAGACGAGCATCAGATTTTACTTTATGTGTATCGGTCCGTCCAGGAAATTGTGGTCTTCCAAACGCAAGAATTAAACCAATTTTCACCCAATCTCTAAAATATCTATGACAGGTTGGATGTTTTCTTTCAAATTCTCAAAGCTTTTCCACAAAAAATGGTCAAACTGGAAGACTGTCTTCCACATTAAAGTCCAGATGAAATGAAAAATGCCTTTTTAACCCTTTTAGATCACATCCCGGGTCATATTGTGCACCTATTTAACACTATGTGCCAAAAAAATCAATTTCGTTGTATTCTTATATCAAAATCCAGTCATGTTTTCTTCCTGTAAAACAAAATATGACGTGTGCTGACGTAAGCTTGAACCAACCAATTTCAACCAATAATATCATGAACATCTACCCATCAATCAATCTTTAACTTTTAGCAGCACAGGGCTAAGATTCATTAGTTAGCTAGCTAGCTACAGCATGGTTGGTAGTCGGTGTGTCTTCGGGTGTTTGCAACCTCAAACCTTGTTCCGTTTCCCCAAAATATTGCAGTTAACTTAGGGCCCCGTCTGTCTGCTCCGGTAACGGGGGGGGGTGATGAAGGTGAAGATGAAGGAGGCGAGTAGTCCTCTACGATTGAATGGAGGCTAGCATCCAACTCTGAATCAGTGTAGTTCTCCATGTTTGTTAGGACACGCCCACTTTTCAAAGTTAAAATCTAAATCCTCACGTTATGTCCCGCCTGCCTATAAGTCACGATACGGAAGCTCGATACTCTCGAAATGCCGTTTCATCTCGACTTTAAATGAATGAAATGAAATTAATTTGACAAAGGATTGTGGTTATGGCAAATAAACTGTAGTTAAAGTAATGTTAAGGCTAGGCACCTAAAACACTTGGGTAATGTTAGGGAAAGATCCTGGTTACAGGTAAACTAGGGTGCGGGACTTTTACATATAAATGAAAGTCCGTTACATTCAAGCCGTTGCCAGACGAGTTCACACGATTCTGAGTCAGCCAATCACCGGCAGGTAAATCTCTGTGTATTTTGCAGTATAGATAGAGTCGCATCAACGGAAGTTCAAAGTGCTTGATGGTCACGTGATTGACGTAGACTTCAGATAGTTCTCTCTACATGGCTCCAGTTTGCCAGAGCTGAGGGGAGCAACCGTAGCAACAGAGTGGGCTACAGCAACTAAGAGTGTAGCGGGAAAATCTAAGAAGCATCCAAGAAAAGTTTGTGATGCTTCAGATAAAAAAGAAACTCAGCGTTCAGAGAAAGAGATAGACGGCGAGGACAAACAGGGATAACCAATGGTGCAGCTTTTCCTCGTTGGAGAGGCTGAAAGAAGAGCAGGGACTGCTCTTGGGCAGGTTGGTCTTTGTAAAATATTTGGAGTAGGCTGTGTAGCTGTTACATTTACTTTACCTAAATAATGGATTATTGTCTTCCAACTTTGGAAATTGAGCGAGCTCCCCCTGTAGGCCTACGTTATGAGCACGCATAATTGCTCTCACTGCAAAAGTTCTGCACTCCAGCGATAAAACAAAAGCAAACATTAATTGCAGGTCTCTGACGGAAACTCTGGTTTTCCACATGACAGCCGGATGCACATTCGACCTCCACACCCTTACTTTCTGTCTCACTACATAAAGGGCACAATACTTCTTGCATTGGCACCAAACGTTGGAAATGGAATATGAACACAATACCAAGGGATACTGGGCTGGGCAGTGGTGTTTCAGGGTGTACACCTCCATATTGGGAACAACAGCAGGCCCACCAGTTTTTTGGGAAATACAGCAAGACAAAGTCAGGTCTACAGTGTCCTCACAAAAGAAATGCTGAAAGTCAGCAGCTTCACCTCTTAGTCACTTTTTCATTTCAAATCTAATGTGCTGGAAGACAGAGCCAACACAATAAAAAAATGTGTCACTGTCCAAACACTGCACTGTATTCCTCTGTCTGTTTTTCCTGAACACACACACACACACACACACAAACACTGACACGCTCACAGGTAGAGCAGCTGTGAGCCCCACATCTGATTATGTTATTGACACCGGGCAGGAAACACAAGTGGAAGCGTGCCTCATCTGAGTGTAAAATACACAGAGGACGAGGCTGCTCCATCACATTAAATGACATAACTAGTTTACATCACGACTGCTTTACTGCGTGCAGGGAACAAAACTGACATTAGAAGAGCGGAGCCTCGCAATCTATAAATCGGTTTGTTTATGTACCAGAATTGTTAATGCAGCGTGCTGGTTTGCCAGCCTTAGTTGTGTCTGAGCATCTGTAAACCCGCAGGGTCTGTGCTACAACTGATGATTAGCATTTACATAATGAGCTAAATGTTAGCTGCTGCCTTAAACTGCTACTTCTCAGCTGTAAGGAGCAAGCTGACCTCCACATACACAAACAGGAAGCGTTAGGGAAGGGGATGGGTTCAACGACGACAGCGTGGTCAGATAATGTTGAGCTTCAAAATGGTGGAAATCTATAAAAGAAATTCTATTTTTAGGAAGTCTTTTTAAAGTTAGAAGTCTGGTGATATTCTATATTTTTTCAATGTCAACAATGAAAAAGACCCAAAGCAAGAATGAATGTATCCTACTAACAAGTGTTATATAATAGATCTCCATCCTCTGAGCCATAGAGCTGCATTGTTGCTCCAAAAACTATTAAAAACACATCAGTGAGCCACACTGTTGTTCCTTCATCACCATGAACACACACACTGGAGTTTATCTGGTCCCACACACACCGTCCTGCTGCCCCAAATACTCACTAGAGCACCAAATGTAGATTAATCCGCCGCTGAAAATAGTCCCCAACATATGCACTATTTCCTCCTGTTTGAGTAAAATTAGCTAAAATCTACAGTGACCAGCTGTTTTAGGACATTATTAAGTTGTTTTTTTAAGTGAAACTATATATACTTGTGACCCGGTTTTATAGATAAACATCTTCAGTAAGAACCAACAAATAGTCCGGCACGTTTTGGTTTTTTTTTGTAGAGATTAAACAAACAAGACATAACTTAAGATATTTACTGCACAGACATGAGAGTGGTATCGATTTTCACATCTAACACCGGGCAAGAAGGCGAAAATATCAAACTATTCTTTTAAAAATCCCAAATTCCCAGAAGAAATACGCAGGACATCACTTGTCCTTTATGGTTTGTCATTTGAAAAATCTGCAACATGTGTATCTCCATTTCTTTGCTCCTCTAAACAAATTCTCTGCCTCCCTCTGCCTTCAAAACACAGCCTCTTCCCCCTCTTCCTCCTCTCTATCACAATCTGTCTTCTCGAAACACAGACAGCTTGCCTGACCGCCTGGAATACACATTCGGATCTGCTTGTCACTTTACATCTCCCTCGTCTTTCCTCCTCTTCTCTTTGTCTAGCTCTCCTCCTCATAATCTCTCTGTCCGTCCATCTCGTCGTCCCCTCCTTTATGTGAGCATGCCAGTCAATAGAGATGTCCTGCTTTTAATTCTTCTGCCGTGGGGGAACCAAGGGAGGACCGGGAGCATGAGGGAAGGGGGGCTCTAAATCTAAAGAGTGGGGGCTCTAAATGTAAACAGTGGCACGCAGAGGAGCTTAAGAGGGCTATAAATAGAGCGATAGAGCAAGAGAGGGAGCAAGCAAGAGAGAGAGAGCGAGAAAGCTTTGCTTACGGAATAAAAATTGCTCCCGACAGTCAGGGATTAGTGCTTCCCTGGAGGATTTTCACTCCAAAACCCAATCTGGGGCGACTGGGAAGAGCACCAGCCTCAGTCATCTTAATTCAGTTAAACCCTGCCCGGCACAGACAGACCACATAGATGCATGTATGTTTGCACGCAATCATACGGAAATATACATTCATATACACACGTGTTTAGCTGGAAGTAGCAGAAGGCGAAGCAGGATGTAGAGAAGTAGAAATTTATAGAAAGCGCCTGTGGTACACACTGACTGAGCCAGTACAGATGTAGAGCTGTGTGCTTTGGTGGGTCATAATTGAAAGATACACACTCAAATGCTACCATGCACGCGCACGCACACACACACACACACACACACACACTCACACACACACACCACTGTGAGCCTCATTACCAGCAGATTACTCAGCACCTGATCCTGCTAAGCTTGTTAAACAACACTGTTCTGCAGCAAACACACACACACACTCTGAGGTGAGGTGCTAAGAATAACTATTGTGGTACAAAACAAGACAATGGAAACATCCTTACCAGTAAAATGGCTGACGTGCACATATTATTGTCACTGATGGAAAATGGGAGGGAAAAAGCCGCATTAATATGTTTTTGGTCACAAGGGGGCAGAAAAACATCGTCATAGTGTACGAAAACCGATGCAGCAACTGGGACAAAAAAACTAGTATCTCAGAATCTCTCGCCTGCTACAACTTCTCATTGGTCCTGTCAGGTGGATCAGTAAAGTCACCTCCTTTCAGATCACCTACGTACGTCACGCAAGTCTTGAAAGATGGCAAGCTATGATTGGTCGGGGTCCAACGTAAAGTCTGTCATGTCTCTCGGCCAAGTCACGGCAAACATGCGTGACTACGCGTTCGACTAATCTGACATGGTGGCCATCTTGAAAGGAAATAATATCGTGTAGTTTGATCCCAGCAATCTCAATCAACTGCCTGTTTACACATCCTTTACACGTGGATTTTTGGCCACTAGGGGGCAGAACAACTTTAAATTGAATTGCAAGACAAGCAGCCCTGACATAATATCACTTTATTAAGTTGTTTTGGCTAACATGTTAGCAAACAGTTGCCTGTTTACATTGCCAGCAGACATGGAGCAACATTATCATCCCACAGGAGTCGTGCTGATGAATGTAAAATCAAATATTCACTCTCTTTTAGCTCTGGTTCAGTCTCCACAAACTCCTGAAAAAAGTATCTGGCTCTCTAGCTGCTGAATGTTCCACTTTCTTCACCAGGTAGTTGCTAACTGTTAGCTGTTTAGACAGTAAATGTGCTGTAAAAACAAAACTGTGAGCTATAATACGCTACAAAAAGCTGCAGAAACTCTTAATATTACTAATAAAACGCTTCAAAAGCCTTTTGGATTATCTCACAAAGCTTTAACAAGGATTTTTTCCTAGTGGATGAAAAGCTGATATTTTGGAGATAAATGTCTGTGCACAGGAGTGTACGTGCAGAGACCCATGCACACTTTTACTGCTCAGCAGTGTGTGAGAGATGATGTGGGAAGTGAGCATACAGTAGCAGTGCTGCGGGCTTCCTTCTGCTGAGGCGCTACACACATCTTAGTTCCCACAGCAACACATTAGCACTCAACTGTACCATGGTGGAGCCAGTAAACAAAATCTGTGTGTGTGTGTGTGTGTGCTCCTGAACCTCTATCTTTATGAGGACCAATTTAATTAGTAGACCTTGACAGTGAGGACATTTTGAAAAGTGAGGACAGTTTTGGCTAGTCGGGACTTTTTTGAACCTTTTTAAAGCGAAGACATTTTTTGTAACCTGAGGACATTTTGCAAAGTGAGAACATTTTTGGAAAGTGAAAACATTTGTAGCCAAGTAAGGATATCTCTCAAAGTGAGGACATTTTTGGATAGTCAGGACAATTCTGGAAGTGAGGACATTTTGTCCGGTCCTCTCCTCTTCAAAGTGCTGTTTAGCGGTTAAGAATTGTTCAAATTAGGGGCTAGGGCAGTGATACTCAACTTCTGGCTCATGATAGGGAACATTTTCTAATTCTCAATGAAAATAAATTGATTCACACTTGGATTTTTATTTTACACAAATTAGCAAATGTTCAATAATGTGTCTTGGCTGTTAAAGTTGCATATTAGCTTATCAGCGATCTGTGCTGTGCAAGTGGTGACACTTGATTTTTGCAAGAAGTTCGCGTACACCTGACCTGCGCGGGGCACATGGGAGAAGTTTGCCTTCAGGGCTGTCTGCCTGGCAGAAATACCTGAGGGCAAACTTCTCCCATGTTCCTGCGCGGGGCTGCTGCGACTGGATTTGCCTCTTGGCAAAGATGAGTGAGGACAGCAAATGTCGGGAAAAAAAACAATTCCATGAAAACTTTATTTTGCTGGCTCACACCAAACCTCTGTGTTTAATTTGCCAAATGACAACTGCTGTATGCAGGTTGCTAACATCAGGCGCCATCATGAGTCAAAACATGCTAGCTTAAGTGCAGCGTTCCCGTCTGGTAGCACCGCAAGATATCTGATAAATATTATTAATGTTTGTTTATTAACTGGCCCCTGGCCTCCTGTCATTTTGCAAAAGTGGCCCCCGGGCGAAGCAAGTAGAGTATCCCTGGGCGAGGGAGTGCATTAAGTCAGTGAAGGTCCTCACAAGTATACAAGTACAAACGTGAGCATAGGAATACTTGCACACAAACATTAAGACATGCAGGGATCACTTTGCTTGAGGCTAATTCTTACACTCAAACGTTTTCAATGTGATGAATAATGAAATGATTCTTCCTGGAGACTTTCCTTTAACTTTCTATCTGTGCGGAGACACACGGTCCTCACAAGAAGAGAAAACACACACACACACACACACGTACATGGTGTATGTATCCTACACAGTCATACTGCAGATCCTCTGGCTAAAGTGTTTTTTCTTTCTGTCCAGAATGAATAAAGTATAAGTTTTCCTGAGTGTGAATTAAAAATCGATAGCTCTGAGAGTTGCAGGTATGATGGTGGATGGAGGGGGGGGGGACTGTGGAATCATGGCTCAAAGTTAATTCACTTTCACAGTTTGTATAATACTCCAGTTTGCGAAGAAGGAGGGGAAAGACTCTCTAATTGGAATTTCTGTCGGCTGAACGAGAAGTTCTTGGGAGACAAATTATTCACACACACACACACATACTGTCCATTTAATCAAGTTGGTCCATTAGGTAACCCAAGGTGTTGGCATAAGCTACATCCTTGGTGATGTGGGAATATGAACATCTACATTGATCGAAATAGGCGGGGAAAAAAATGCTCTGTGCAGTCATTTGCTTTTTAAATATGACTCTATATATACTGATTTCCACAACTTTATTCATGATTCACTTTGCATCTTATTTTCTCTCCATTTAACGACCCTAACGGCTACGGAAATACAGGAAGTCAAACATGCGGCTAGAGGTGATAATTCTGGACAAACAGTAGTGAAATATTTTCAAATGTTTGCAGAAAATAAAGCTGACAGACTTCTGGGAAATCAGCTGCGCTGCTTCCATCCTCCGAGTCACGCAGCCACTCGCAGACGCACAGACAAACACAAGCCCCTGTCCATTAGAGGTCACATGTGGGCGCACAGCTCATAAAACTGGTGGCGAGAGTGTGTGTGTGTGTGTGTGTGGGGGGGGGGTATAACCGTACTGACGTGGTCGCTGGTGACACAGTGACATTGACGGAGATATTTACCGTAACCTCGCACCGGCCTTGGCTGAAGGGGAGAGGACGCTGTAATTCTTCTCTTCATTGCAACACTTCTTCTTGCAGCCCGCCATCATCTTATAAAGCGAATTCACACTGGGTTTACGTCTCTGACTGACTGACGGACTGACAGAAGGAGAAGAAGTATTCAGATCCTTTACTTAAAGCCCCTGTGTGACACATTTTTATGTGATTATAGAATCTTTCAAATTATTTTGGTGGCATCAGTCTTTGTAGAGAAATGAGAGGATCCTGGTGAAAACAGGTGCAGACTGCGTTTTGTTTTCAGCCTTTCACTCTTGGTGTCCCCAGGGCCAATTAATGGGACCTTTAAGGTTAACTAGAGTATCATCAGAATTATGAGCTAATTTTACATAAAGAAAAAAAGTATTGTCTCATCTTGAGGTGGATTTTGTAGTTAGAGATGTTATCAAAGTACGGTTGAAGCATAAAGCTGGAAACTGGTTCTCACTGCGTTGAAAACATTTCAATGTGATGATTTTATATTTAGTAATCTGTGCAATGTCACAACTGGAATTAATAATAATTCAGCATGTAGCTTTTTCAATTCAGTCAGGGTGGTGTATATTACTGTGTATGTATATTACTGATGCATTAACTCTAGTTAATGTTGCACCTTGTGGAGCTCATTTTAACTAGATTCTGTTGAGTAGTTTAATCTGTAACAGTGCATCTTATTCTATAAATTGATCATAATGTGTTTTGCATGTAAAACCTTAATCTGCAAAGTAAGCAAATAGATGTAGCTGACTAAAAAGTGCCATATTTCCCTGTAAAATGTAGTAGAGTACCCGTCCTGGTACATTAACCTGTTAGAAGGCCCCTATTGACGGCTCACGCTTTTATTTAGGGACATTCACCAAATTCACACAATATGAAGTAAGTTAATAAAAGATCAAAAACTAGATTTTGACAGAGAGCCCCCGTACAAGAGAGACCTGCAAGATTAAAGGAATAGTACGACAGTTTTGGGAAATACGCTTATTTGCGTTGATGAGAAGATCGATACCACTCTGATGTCCGTACAGTAAATATGAAGCTAGAGCCAGCTGCCAGTTAGCTTAGCTTAGCATAAAGACTTGAAGCAAGGGGAAACAGCTAGCCAAAGGGGAAACAGCTAGCCAAAGATTTAAAAAAAATCTTCTAGTAACTTTGAATCCCACCAATTAACACATTATACCTTGTTTGTTTAAATTCGTACAAACAAAACGTGTAAAAACTACAATTTGTGTTTTTTTCGGGGACTTTCCTTTAAAATGTCAAACAGTCTCCCAAAATAGCTAAAATTGTACGTGAATAGAGTTCTTGAGAAAATACGTAGTTACTTTCCGCCGACTGCTGACTGATGAGTGTTTATAGGATAAAGATTTGTATTTTCAGACACATTAAACTCTGGCCTACATTTTTCCTTTTCTTGTGTCGCTTTTCTTTTCCACCTTATTTCTCCTGCCCTCTCTGTCTGTCTCTCTCTCTGTCTCTCTGTCTCTCTCTCTGTCTCTCTGTCTCTCCCTCTGTCTCTCTCTGTCTCTCTGTCTCTCTCTCTGTCTCTCTCTGTCTCTCTCTCTCTCTCTGTCTCTCTGTCTCTCTCTCTGTCTCTCTCTCTCTCTCTCTGACAGGCCTAGCTGGCAGTACAACTCAGATTGGTGTGAAATCGCCGCCTAACAGGCGGGAAATTGGCTCTGTTATTTTTGGAGCAGAGTCATGGGGGACCGTCGGACCATCATCCTCTCTCTAATGAGCAGGTGATGGAGGCATAGCTGGGGAAGGAGGGGGTGGAGGGGGGTGCATGGCGACTCAAACACCACACACATGGCAGATGTACAGATTAGAGCTGAGAGGGAAAACAGCGCTGCGAAAGGTAGCTGAGAGGAAGCAGAGGGAGGAAGAGGAGGAGAAGAAGAAGAAGGGGTGAGATGGTGTGATGAGATTTCAAATATTACTCACAAATATTAATAACCTCTGTTGACATCCGCCACTCCTGCAAATGAGCATTTACAGAGCCGGACTTGGCCTGTGCATGGTGTGTGTTTATGGTGAGATGATGGGAGTCTCGGGGGGGGTGGCAGTGTCGGGAACAATACCATCTTCAGCCAAAGCAGAACATCGCAGACAACAGAGAACATATAGAGCAGCGGTTCCCAACCTTTGTTTGCCTGATGTGCCTCCACAGCACCATCAGATGTAGCTTCAGGACCTTCATCGACACGAAATGTGCTCGTCTGAAGGATTTTAAATTTAAACACTATTTAAAAAGTGTTGTTAAAGGAAGGGTTTACACGACTAAGTGATCGGGGCCAAAATCCACAGTCCTCATTCTGTGTAAAAATGCTTCCTAAAGTTCAGCTGAAGCTAAAATGAGGCTTCAGCTGTTTCTCTCTGTCACATCAAATGGGTCTCTTCCAAAGTTACTGTATAGTCAAAATTCCCTCTTTTTGTTTCCACAATGTTTCCTTGCTCAGCTACATGAAGGGATATTAACACTAGAAAGAGGAAATTAAATTAAAGAGGAAATATTGCACTAAAAACACAGAAGCTTTGAAAGATACTCTTGATTTCACAAACTCAGATTGCTGAAGTCTTATATTACCTCTGGCTGAACTCTGAAACTCTGTAGATGTTGTTCTCCATCATTTACATTGGAATCGCTTTAGGAAAAGATCTCTTCACAGCCAATATATAACTTTTTCAATAATGTATTCAATGTACATACTGCTGTATGATTATTGCTATAAGACACATTTGAAAAAATGTGAACTTTAAGGTTTGGTCCCTTTTTTTCCCAGTAGGTTTGGTCAAGTTTCAAGAAGCTGAACATTTCAACCATTTATCAATACTTTTACCTTTTTCAGCAGCATGTGGTGTTAGTGGGTTAGTGGGATGTGTGTCCTGTGCAGTCTTCCTAGCTGGTATTTTATTGGTTATTGTGACAATGAAAACACTAAAAATCCCCATCACACCAATTCTCCTCAACACCAACATGTGGATATTTTATATTACTAAATAATCATTTATATATTTTTTAAATCAGCTGAGCTTCTTCACAATCTCTCCACATCTTGTGACCCTGGTAACTGCGAAGGTAGACCCCCTGGAGGTCAAGTACCTCTGGTTGGGAATCACTGCTATAAAGGACCGTACCATAATGCACATGAACACAGTACTGGACTCGGCCTGCGCAGTGTGTGTTTATGTGTGTGTTTATGAACATTGCCTAGAACAGAGAACATATAGAGCACTGTACAGTTAATACACACTCTACTACCATCACTACCACACACTGCAGGAATACTCTCTGATCACTTCTGATTCAGACAGTAACTCGTGCAGTATTTTAGACACATGCATGCACACACTGTGACTCTTCAGTTCATGAGAGTATACATTTATTTCATTTAATATGAATTTTGCTGTTTCAGTCAAATCCAAACCGTAACACAAACATGTAACAAATCCTTCGTCCGGCTGAGGGAATGCACGTCTCTGGTCTCCCTGGTGTAACTGGAGCTTCCTCGTGGCCTCTGGAAGGCATCATACACAGTATTCATCACGGCCCATAAATTCAGACAACACTGGATTGACACACCACATATCCCAGGCAGAGCCCACAGATCCTGTGGAAGGAGTCCTACCTGCAGCTGACACAGCAGCAGCTGAACACTGCCCCCTACTGTCACACACTCAATATTCAATCAACGCAAAAGGAGTGATAAAGCTGGCCTACATACACGTGATCATACTTCATCTGTAGTCAATGCTATTTATTTGCGTCACTGTCTTTTTCAACATTACCTCTTAACAGCACAGTTAATAATTTTGCACTCATGAAAACACAAGTTTCATCATAATAACTTCAATTTGGTGTTGACAGAAATAAGATCAGTTACTGTCAATGTCTCCTAATTAAAAATACAAACAATTAAAGCCACAAAGACAAAATGCACCAACTTCAAATTAAATGCCTGAAGTTCTGCATGTGTGTAACTATCTAGGATGTAGTCTATCTACTCTTCATGGTACATTTTATCTGTGTGACATTTTGATCAAACAGTTTCCCTTTTGTCTTTCAATTTGTTGGCTTTACTTTTCATGAACCCCGTCTCCACACTGTACTCACTCCATTCAACCCACTCTTTTGGGTATTTGTACCAAAAAGTCCTCCAGTGTTAGACAGTCTGGTGGTCTGTGTACAGCGGATGATGTCCAGGACTCCTTGTTAATCTTGCTCAGTCTCGTGGCGTGCCAGCGCGGGGGGTAACGTGGTTCCACAGGGGCCATGGAAGTGGAACCTGAAACACAGAAACGTAAATGTGACATAACGGAGTGAAAATGATGCACGTGTCTGATTGTGTGACAGCAAATGAAACGTACTTGAAGCGCATGGTGGCCGGTGTGTTTTCCATGTTGAACTCGGCCACAGGGACTCCTCTCGCTGCCACCTGAGGAGCAAACATGGCTGCTGGATACACGATGGATGAAGTGCCAACCTGCAGAGTTTCAAATAAATAAAGTAAATAGCACAAACTTTTACAAGGATGACCAGAGAGTAAAGATAAAAGTTCAGCTGATTATTTTAAAGTTGCTTTATTTTTAGAGACTGTCTATATTAATAATAACTGACTTATTTATCTGTTTAATACAACAGTGTTGTTGTCAATGCAAGATTTTTGACTTTTACACAACACTAAATTTAACATTTGAAACTTTAATATTCCTTCAGATACATTCAGATACAAAATATATATTTAGTGACCAAGACTTTGACAGTCTGGAACAACTTTTCATGTAGCTAAAGCAGGTTTTTTTTCTCTTCTACAGGTGTTAGATTCTCTGACTGTGCTGCAGCCGGACAGATGCACTATCAGCCCTTTAGTCCTAATCAATTATCTTTCTCTGCATGTGTACACTCTCCAGGTCTGGGTTTTAATCATTTAGTGAAAAATATCAAACATTTATTACAATTATTAATGAGTACGGAAATACAATTGACAAGTACATTAGTGAATTTGACAGTAGTATTGGATGGCAGTAGTGTTCACACACACACATACACACACGCATGCACACACACACGTACCACGAGGCAGAGGTCACAGCTGTCCAACACTTTCTCTGCACTGGTGAGGACGTCTGAGTCCAGAGTCTCTCCAAACCAAACCACAGCTGGTCTCAGGAGTCCGTGACAACCTGTCTGCTCACACCTGAAACACACACACACACACACACACACACACTTTGTCAAAACAAATAACCTCATTTGAAAAGAGCAGAGCGCTAAAAGACAACACGAGTGTGTCTCACCTGGGCAGCTGCTGAACTGGGATCTGGGCGTCAGTTGTGTCGGGGTCCGGAGCTCTGAGGAGGCAATTTGATAAAAGAGGTTTGGTGTCACTGAAAAAGGGCAACTACACCCCAAAACACTAAAAACACATCACGTTTCTTACAAATTCATAATATTAATACTGATACTGAGTCCCTATCTGATACTCATATATAACAGTTACACACACTTCAAACACATTACAGTTGGCAAATCCAAACCATTTTAGGCGAGATATGGTTGACAGTTTAATAGATTTTCATTATGAGAACACTGCCAGCATTACAACTGTCTTTTAATAGTTTGCATCTTTTTTGACACATACGATAAAAAAATTAAACTATAAAAATATAACAAAAAAACACTACAAACATGAAATACTGAAGACAAAAATACAGGGTTCGTACAGCATTTTAAGAGTAAAATTCAAGTACTTTCAAGGTACCTAAACCAAAAATTTCCAGGCTCTCGAAGCCTTTATCATCACATCTAAATTGTTACTATAAATTCCAGGAGACAACAAACAAATATGATGACGGGATCGTTTCATTTCAAATATTAAAAGATTTTTGGTTTCCATGAGTGATTGTGTCGATGATGAAAAACCAGATTATGTTGAAAATCAAACATATTCCTATAACCTTGAAAACATAACGGTTAAAACGAAGCAATTTCCAAACTTTCAAGACTTTGTACGAACCCTGAAGATAGATCCACCTAAAAAGTAACATCCAATGTGATACTTTCAATTACCTATTTATTTAATTTTATTCAATTTATTTCAATTTGTTTATTAATTATTATTATATTTATTAACATTACATGATCAGTTCTGATATAAGTTTTGAATTTCAGCACAGCAGAGGCTGAATTTATTAGAGCGACATTTCAGCCATTAAAAACAAAAAACATTTGAAATGTCAGATATGAGACAAAGTGGCTTTTAAAGTGACATTTGGTTTCGATCAGGTGTTATTTAGCTCCTGACGTCTGACAAACTGCAACAGGCTTTTTTTTTTCCGCTGGCATTTTGTTCTCAAATGAAATATGATCAATATCTCGTATAACATATTCTCATATTGTTGAGGCAAACAGCCCGATTCACTAAAACGACACCAGATGAAGCTCTTACCCTTTGCCCTCCAGAGCGGCACAGATGGGGCTCTTGTAATTGGCCGCTTCATGACCGCAGCTCATACAGCGCGTTTGAAACAGACTTCCTGGATTAACGACAAAAGCAAACAACAGATTAGTGCTGAACCCACGAGTCGATTGATTAGTGGGAAGGCATGAAATTAATCAGCGACTATTAATATAATTAATTAATTATATTAATTGTTTTGTGTGATATATCAAGTAGAAAAAGGGCCAAACATATCTTTATCTTTAAAAACTTAATTTCTTATGACATTTCATGGACTAGATAATTGAAAAACTATCAGTGGATCAATCAGTAATGAAAATAATCAAGTGTAGCCCCAAAAGAGATGGGCAGACTGTACAGATGGAAGGACCAAGAATTATTATTAGAGCCTATAAAATGTCAGAATATAGTGAAAAATGCTCATCACAATTTCCTAATTACCTAACATCCAATGTGATGCTGTAAAATGTCCTGTTTTGTCTGACCAACGAGGAAAAGCAGCAAATTTTATCAAATTTTGGCATTTTTGCTTGAGAAATTACTTTTATATTTTTTACTTTAACAATAATCTATTCTCAAAATAGTTAAAGATCCACTCCAGACATGTTTTAACATGAATATAAACTGCTCTACTTTGAATAATAATTTGTATCTGATATGTTCTTTTCACAAAAAAAAGTCTACTCCTTCTCCTTCATTGAAAATCCAGAATCTATAAATATGAGTTGAACTGCTGGACGACAGGTGTTTCCTGCTTCACTGTAAAGTCCACAAACGTGAAAACATCCTTCTGGTGTCAAACTCTGCACAGACGTCATTCTGCACAGTGAAGCTCAAACATTCAACTGTAGCAACAAGAAGACAAACATGTTTTTGAGTGGAGGGGAACTTTAAATATTGATTGAGTAGTGGAATAATTAAAGTTCCCCTCCACCAAAAATATGTTTTTATTGGAAAGAAGATAAAAGTGGAAAGTTTCTATGTGCTCATTGAAAATCCCATTTTCAGGGGCGGGCCTACAAGCATGATTTGTGACATCATAAATAGTTTGGAAGCAGCCAATCACGGTCCAGTATTCAACTTGCAAAAGTGTGATGTGGAAACTTGAAGCCTCCAGCACGCACACACTGAGAACAGACTTCTTTTTTGTGAAAAGAACATATCAGATACAAATTATTATTCAAAACATGTCTGGAGGGATCTTTAAGAACAGATTACTGCAATCATTTAATCCACGCTGACATTAGGTGTCTTCCCTGTAATCTACTTGCCGTGGATCTCCAGGATGTTTTTGGATCCGGCGCGGCGGTGGAGCTCGTCGATATTTTGAGTGACCACTGTAACCTTGCGTCCCTGTTTGCTCAGTCGCTCCTCGCATTCAGCAATGGCCAGGTGGGCAGGGTTGGGGTTTTTCGTGAGCATGACCTCGCGGCGGTAATGGTAAAACTCCCACACACGGGACGGGTTCCTGGAGAAGGCCTCCGGGGTGGCAAGGTTCTGCACGATGAGAACGTGAGAAATGGCTGTTAGCACCAAATCAGTTCTGATCAAAAAGTTCCCAAGAAAATGATTATCACTAAAGATAAAGAGTATTTATATAAACAGTAGGAGAAAAATGTTTCATATTTTTAGGTGGGTTGTCAGCTGCTATATGGGTGAAAGCATTGGGGGGTAGTTGGTCACATATTTGATTAATAAATTGAAATCACCCCGGGGTCTCCTACTAGAACACCATGGAGAGATTTATATATCTCATCTAGCTTGGGAACGCCTCGGGGTCCCCCAGGAGGAGCTGGATTTATATCAGTGAGGGCTGGCTAAATAACAGAAGCACCTCTCATTATAATGCAATAAAGTCCAATAATATAATAATACGGTTGCATACCTGTGCTTGCCATTTTCTCCAGTAGCCTCCTGCTCCTCTGAAGGTGGGGACTCCACTCTCTGCACTCACTCCTGCTCCGGTGATGATGGCTATATCCTTGGCCTTGGAGAAAATCTCCCTGAAGGCTGCCAGGTCTGAACATGAAACACAAACACAAAATAATAACTGCTCGTCAGGAAGAGGATGTACCAGAGGCAGTAACCGTATAGAAAATAGAGACTACCTGAACTGGGTCTGGCCATGTCTTGGCTGCCCCGGGGCCTTTTCAGGTTGGCATACAGGTGAGAGTTTATTATGCCTCTACAGGTGAACTGGCGCACAATCATCGGGGTTTGGTGACTGGGGAAGAAAAATATGACAGTTCAAATTCAGTTTTTGTCTTCCATGTAATCACTGATTTTACAATTGAGACTTTTGCACACAAAGCTATTTTCTGCAAATAATTAAAAGCCAAACTTTGACAAAAGGGGCAAAGAGATATGTCAGATGTCACTTCCGGTTGCCATCTTCGTTTGGGTGAACGAAAAAAGTGGCAACTTTGGAAACGCGATAGAAAAAAACGTGTTTATGCAGCTGTTGTTCCAGCCTAATATAAGTGTTTGATCAGTCTGCAAATGCCTTCAAATCTGAGGTAAGTGTCGTCAAACGGCCAAATCAGTGGTATCTTCAGATTGGCTAGTATTTGTCTTTCACAGACACAGATGATTAGGTTCTCCAAAGTCTCAAAGAGATGATTAGGTGAGAAGCACAACCTGGGGCTAGCTTGCAGTGGGGTCCTTTAAAGCTACAAGGTCACCTGAGTTAACATAAACAAGCACGAAGCTAGCATGCTACTTAATTGTATTCGCTAATTCTGACATGAACAAGGGGATTTAAGCATGATTTCTTTAATAATACAGTAATGTTACGATAGTTTATCTGCACAACAACCAGCGTGGAGCTTCTTCAAGAGCAGTTAACAGAGCCCTGGCGTTAGCTGGCAGTAAGGTATGCTAGCTAGCTAAGCTAACAGCCTGTCATCAGGTTCAATAGAAGTTAGCACGCTAACAAGCTAGCGCTGGTATCCACGGAAACGACAACGCCAGCGTCACATAGCGGTGTGAGGGCCGTGTGGCCGTGCCCATGGTTGTATGTTTCCAGGGAGGAGTTGGGTCCTTTGTTAGATCATCTAACTTAGATCTGAGGTTTGCTAACGCCAGCTAGGCTACCTGTCAGACCGAAGCCAGCCAGGACCATCAGCTGGAGGAACCAGGAACTCAGTCGGTGTTTTCTCTCTGCTGTCGGGAAATGAGCCTATCAAGAGGGTCAGCGAGGTAAATAACAACCCCACCAAAAACAAGATATGACCAGCAGATGGAGCTTTTGTACTACAGTAGTGTTGTATTCATATGTGTCCCCAAAGACGGTCTCTGCTGTGGGTACAAAATACAGCTTCTTGTACCTTTGAACTATTTTAGTTTGCTCATAACAACTACATAACCAGTATTTTGATTTGTTAGATGGGCTGCCTTATTTACTTTTATCCATAGCTGCCAATAAAATAAAAAATAGTCCAAATTGACTGTACTGTCCCTCTGTTGAGCTTTGTTTTTATTCTCCCTTCTCCACTAGAGGCCAGCATTGGATTAACAGAGTATAAAGCACAATGTTAACACGAGAATATATTATGGTGTTTTTACTTACTATATTAATCCTGAGTGATCTGAGATAGATTGATAGATAGACTGATTGATTGACTTTAGTAGTCCCAATGGGAAATAGCAGTGTTACAGCAGCCAGGTCACATAAACAAATGAGGCAGATAAGACGGTAAGAATAATGTTATGTGTTTTAGATCTTCCTAACGTTACAATTTATGAGTCTTTTTCTACAGTTTATGTCCCTGCAGTCCTACACCTACTCTGTAATAATTAATAATACTATAAAATAGAAAACAGCTACAGTGTGTAGTATATATATATATAGACTTTTGACAGTAATCTTTTACTTATAGGCAATATTGACCATGCTATTCACAATACCTTGGCTAGTTTCATGGAATAGATTTGTTTTGTTTTGTATCATGTTTTTCCGTTATAAATTCCCTAACCTGTAAAACCTTTGGTGTCTCCTGTATTTGGCCTTGCAGCCTCAGTCAATCCTGTCACTTCGTCCCACCCTGAATGCATTTCTGTTGGCCAATTCTTGCAGGTGTCGTCAAACTAAAAGACAAACCTTACTGGCTTGTGGTGTCAGAAAGCTTCTCTCAAAGAGCCACATGTGATCAGTGCTTCCTGACGGGAGCTGCCAGGCTGATTGGTTGGCATTAAGGGGAATTTTAAAGAGGTGGGAGAAAACTGGACATGTCTTTAAATGGTTATGGGGCATTCATTGTCCTCAGTGTAAAGATGCCTGTGAGATTTGATATATTTGCAGCCAACAGAAATGTTCAACAAAATATGACTAAAAAGGTCCAAACTGTACATGTTTTAATTATGCATAATGACTATAATGGGTGTTTTAACTCACCAATGATATTTCAGTATCAAGTTATATTTTTGTTTTTATATATTTAGGCTTAGTTTGTGATATATCCAGTCCTGTCCTTGTAGTTCCTGAGAAACCTAAGATAGGTGTATCTGTAGATTATTGTTCAGTTAATTATTCTGTCTATAACATGTCAAATAATTGTGAAAAAAATGCTATCACGAGTTCCCAGACCCCAAGGTTACATCTTCAAATTGCTTATTTTGTTGAACTAACGGAAAGATGTTCAATTTACAAGGATACAAACAGAGAAACGCAACACATCTTACCATTTGAGAAGCTTGAACCAGAGATTATTTGTCCTTTTTACTTGAATAAATGACATTATATTCCAAAATTGTTGTTGATTAATTTACTGTTAATTGACTAAGTAATTGATTGGCTCATCTTTTCAGCTGTCCTGTAGATATAAGCCACACAGGAGAGTTGATCGATGTGATTGATGTGAATGTGGTCTGTTGCTTTTCATTGGCCAGCACTTGAGCAGGTGGAGCGGTCTTACAGGAAAAGAAAGGAACAGAAGCTCATCAAGCCTACCATCTCTCCTCTTCTCTCTGTCTCCCCCCTCTTGCCCTCCCTCCATCACCATTACAATAGCCCGCCCCCCTCCTACTCCGTCTGCCCGGGCGGGTGCAGGA
Organism: Macquaria ambigua; assembly: GCA_008360985.2. Lineage (NCBI taxonomy): Eukaryota > Metazoa > Chordata > Actinopteri > Centrarchiformes > Percichthyidae > Macquaria > Macquaria ambigua. The sequence goes on from VMKM01002293.1 coordinate 54,960, forward strand.
GTGGCTGCTGCGGCGCCGAATCTCTCGCAGTCCCGCCGGTCGCCAGTGGACGCTGCCCGGCTGGCCGAACATGGCGGCGGCCCCGGAGGAGGAGGTAGACCGCAGACCGATCCGGAGGGTCCGGTCCAAGAGTGACACGCCTTACATCAACGAGGCGAGGATCTCTTTGCACCTGGAGACAGGTAAGGCAGCCAGCCAGTGACACGGCTGCTCTCTCTCTTCATGTCTGGGTGTATTAGCAGCCCCCACGGGGGAATATTGTAGTGAATCGGCTTCCGCTGAGAGAGAAATTGCTTCATCGTTTAGTGACAGTTCCCACGCATCAGCATGACTTTGGGCTTTCATTGTGCAGCTCTGACGGGTACCCGTGGTGCTCAGCTGCACCTGGGTGGATGGTAACCACGTAGTGACTCATATCGCTGGGAGACGAGCGAGGATTTTCCCACATTAGGCTGGCTTTTATTCCAGCTATGCATGTGATGTGCGGTCTGCAAGGCACGGTTAGGTATAGGAAACCTAATCGCCCCTATAGGACGATTGATAGCTATTGCTCCAACCAGACTCCGCCTTGATTATCGGCTGCAGTGAAATGCTGTGCGAACTTGGTCCGCCTCTGGCATTTGGAGAAGGCTGAGGATGTTCCGACATGCGAAATCCTCGCCGAATGTGGCGGCTTAAAGCCCAGTTTGTCTGCGCGAAAACAGGCGAGATAAGTTATTGTTTCCGTTGTTGCCATGGTCACGATGCTACGCTGTCACGAAGCCTGGATCATCGGCATCTTGGTATGGATTTACAGCTAGATCTATGTTCAATTTTTGCGTCTTTTTTATTTTAAAATAAGCACTCTATCCCCCCACTTCCCCGAGGGAGGCTGCTTTAATATCGCATCAGCGCGGAGCTGTCCACTGCCCCTCGGTGCTGAACATGCCAGCGAGCAGAGCCCGAAGGATTTGCACGCAATCGGCATTTCTCTATTGATGCTCATCCACATTACATATATCTAGGGCTTTTAATGAAGTGCTGCATCCGAATTGTGTTCGACCCTCCCCCAGAATGTGACAAATCCCTGTCACATGGTGTGTAGAGCCTGGTAGTCTAGGCTAGACTCGAGCCTATATTTTCCATGTCGGACAGATGCCAACTCTAGAAAATTCCCCTGCCTGGCTATTGTTCTGCTTTGTCTTAAATTTCCACCACTGTCCTGTTAAACATGTAGCCTGCAAAATAATACAAAGGTTAGTGTCTAAAATGACATGTGCAGATGTGTTTTTATTTTAAAGCTGCCCTTGTGTTTTGTCTCAAGCAAAAGGTGAGAAATGTATGTGAGAAACCAGTCTTACATAAACCTTAATGAGATCAGGAATTACTCACATACTTGCTCTGTAATATGCCCCTCTTTTTTATGCCTGCTTAGACCTTTATGACTCATGGTGTTCAGACCCACCTACTTATAATCTCTGTCAGCTGCCCTCTCTCTGGCCCTCAACAGTCTTCCTCTCCATTTTGTTTTCTATTAAGCGCCTCCTTTTAGCGAGATTAGCTGAGCCTCCCCAATATGAGTAACACCATTCTTTCTTGGAGCTTTGTGTCTCCATCAGGCATGGCTTGAATCTGAAGGGGGTGGTGTGGGGGGGTGCTGTGTCTTGCTAACAGTGCTGGTCCTGGCTATTAGCTGAAAACGGAGCAGGCAGGCTGCAGCTGCATCATGAGGCTGGCGTGGCATCATCGAGAATCCAGCGGGCACTGCCAGCCACGTCAGGAGAGGGATATTTGTCTTCACACCTTTCTCCCCAACTGCTTTGGTCTAATCTCATATTTCTTTCTGTCACCAGTGAAGCCGTCTGCCCACCCACTCCATTGATTCCCATTTACCTCATGTTTGTGTGTTTAGCTGCTGTTGTTTTGCATAAATCAAGCCCACTCTTTTCTTTGATGTGTGTCACCATTCCTCTGTGACAAATATCCATGCCACCTTCAGTGTGTGCATGTGTTGATATACATGCTTGCTTTATATGTGAGGAGGCTGGGTGTATATGAGAAGTGGATTTAGTAAAGAGGAATTTACCACCCAGGCTTTCACTAGACGGCTTGTTGTTTCATTACTGATCCAGGATGAGGTGATTTCACTACAGTTTCTTTGCTGTCCACTATTGCTATCAGACAGTGCAGAGTCATCACTCTGCTACTTGCTCTTGTTGTACTCTATGCCTTCATTGACCTGATTTATTTGGATTACAGGCAATTGGGGAGAATGAATGACAATTTTAAGACATAAAACTTGCATGTGCTCGCAGATCTTGAACTGCTAAAAGCTGCATTTGTTAACCCCTTGAATCCCGATTTAGTCTTCAAATTTCCCCTTAAGTAGCTTTACAGTTAGAAACAGTTCCTTCACACTGTAGGGAAAAATCACTTGTATATTCTTTATCTGCTTGTTCCAACACTTAATTGGAGCTGTATTTTGATTATTACAAAGAATGTGACTTTGGCAGACACGGCAGATTTCTGTCCATTTCCTGTTTCCTACCAACAGTCAACATTTTTTTCTTTTTAGTATAGTAGTTTTGTGCCTAACAGTAACCTTCTCTGACCTTAAAGGGCAATTCCGGTACTTTTTAACCTGGGCCCTATTTCTTTTTTTTTTTTTTACAAATTTTGGGGTTTAATAGGTACAAAAAGTTGTGGAATTGGTCCAGTAGATCGCCTCAACCGGCAGTTATGGGCTGAAATGGCTGCAACGTAATCCTTGTGGGCAATTGCACCCGTCAAAGTCTGTCCACTAAAAGTGGTTGTTTTTGCCGCTGACAGGCTCAGACTGTTATTCTAAGTGTCTGACAACATTATGAAAGGATCCCTACAGAGACAGACCTTTTGTTAGAGAGTAAGATCCTTTTTGTTTAACCAGAAACAGAAGTCTCACTCTGAAATCTTGCGAGAGCTGAGTGGTTGCAGGAAGACGACGGTGGAACCGTGAGTCAGAGTTGGAGAGAGGAGTTTGTTGTGTTGGAGTACAGAAAGCGTAGCTTAGTGTAGTGTCAGTTAGACACTTAGAATAACAATCTGAGCTTATCAGAGGCACTCTTAGTGGACGGACTTTGATGGGTGCAGTTGCCCCATAGGATTACTTTGCAGCACGTTTGCGGCTGCTGGCTGAGGCGATCTACTGGACCATTTTCAGAATAGGGCAAAAATAGGGCCCAGGTTTAAAAATACCGGAATTACCCTTTAACCACATAGTTTTTGTACCTAAGCCTAACCAAACTTAACCATGGCAGGTCACAACATGGTCATATGAATCATTTTTGAAGCGGCCATTTGTAATGATTTGGGAAGACACTGACAAGCTGGCATCTTGCAGATGGGGGTGTCGGTTCAGAAAACACTTTCTTCAAGGCAATGACAAATTATCTAATTAGTCGCTGAGATTGGAGGAGAATTTCAAGCTGCATCAATCTATCTGTGGACACCAACTCCAAAACAGTTTGACAGACAAACTGATGTATTAAGGCTTTTGGGCATCGTACTGGCTAATGTGTTGGCAAACATTTGCCTACTTACACATCCAGCAGAAACGGAGCAACATAAGCATTCACTGGGAGTGGTGTTTGTGTCCACCTGATGAATTTTAATTAAATATTCACTTTCCTTTTGGCTGTCTTCTGAGAAACATACCTGGCTCTTTACCAGCTAGTCTCTAAGTTTGTCTGTCTGTTGCTTGGTGCTGGGCAGGTAGTGTACAGTGGGTTTATCAGAGCTTGTTTGCTGCCTACTGCTGCTAGAAACAAAGTTGATGAGAGTGGTGGACTGAACCAAACAGTAAATGTGCCGTAAAAACCAAAACAAGGAGCTAAAAGAGGCTGAAAAGCTCTGTAGAGCTCAGAGTTGGGTGAAAATATTCTGTGGGCCTTTCACATCACGCAGCTATTTGATTCAATGTTAATATAAAAATATTGATTCATGCAGTATTGAAGTAAAGTTCTGTTAATAAAGTAAATGATTGAAGTACAACATGCATTTGTAATAATGGACCTACCAGTCGATCTAGCATGATGTAGGAAGTCTTAAAATTGAAAACTTTTGCAAAATGTTTGTTTCATTCTTTACTGTTTTCATGCCAGATCCATTTCAAAGCCCGTCTTTTGGCATTTCTGCTGTACTCCATCATCATGATCCGGTCCAGATCCCAGGCAGCACAGCTCTGCTCCAGCAATGTAAATCCAGGCCAGCTCGGTTAGAGCTTAGCCCTTCTCACAAAGACCAAGACGCAGGCATTACCACGCTCTCACTCAAACACAGAGCGCTCTAATACGGACCTGAATGAAAGACAGGGGGGGCTTAAATGAGAGGAGGTGGAGGAGCAGGAAGAGTCTGAGGAGGAGGACAGGATGGCAGGATGGAGGCTTCTAAACTGTGGCAACATAAAGACTGGCACAGTGTAAAAGAAACAGAGTTGGCAGTCGTCCATAGAATATGGTGGGAACGGCGCACAAACAAACCACCTCCCACTGTCTGAGTAATGCACTTTGTCTCTCATGCTCATATGTCGATGCTGCTATCTGCATACATTAGCCTTGAGCAGCAGAATGGCAGAATTACCTGGGCAGAATACAAAAGCACAGGGAGGAAGTGTGGGAGCTTTAAATGCAGAGGAGTACTTCCACCCTCGCTGCCGCCTCCCACCAAACATACAAAACCCCTCACTCTTCCTCCGCTGACACGTGGGTCCATCCATTCAGCTCAGACAAGCTAACCATTGTGGTGAGAGAGAAAACCTGAGCCAGGGAAGGCGTGTGACTCAACGCACTGAAAGCGTCTGACGCGCACGTTTTGAAGTACACCTACTCCGACCTTGTTTCGGTTTTGGAGCATCAAATGAGGACCCAGTTTTTTCTGCAGCCGCAGTACTGACCTTTTCCCAAAATACTGCTGGTTTTGGTGTGTTGGCATTTTATACAACGTTACTCAAATAGAAATGTATAGAAAATGAATGACAGTATCTGTTATTTTGCCTAAATTTCCTATAATTCTGCTGGTTCTGTGGTGTTGGTGCCTGCAGTGCGCCATAGGAGTGTCAAATGAGGTGCGTCAGTTATCGCTTTCAGTGCGTTTGGGCCTTCAGACCTAAGTTGACAATCAAGATAGTGGGAAGGTCTCTTAGCTGGCGTGATGTCCGAGTACAGGAGCGTATAGAGCGCTGCAGGGATGACCCATTTATGTAGGCCAACCCGGAAGTTAGCATCGCCCTTCACAAAAAGCCAATAGGATTTTTCTATTGGATTGTGGATTATTGCAGAAATCAGAAGTTTATGATAGTTACACGTTTTGTTCAGCAAGATAGTCTTGCGTAAATGCAATCGCCAGAAGTAAAAAGCTGAAGTACACCACGGTCTGAGTTTGAGTTAGAATAGTTTGCAGTATAAACCCAGCGAGGCTGTAAAGGAGGACGAGTGAGTAGATGAGTTTCTGTGTTCGGCGTGATGACGTTTAATGTCCCCGACAACCTCTGCAGTCTCATTTAGCCACTTGTTAGCAACCGCCTTTTTCAAGACACATAAAAGCTTCCCTAAGTATCACACCCAAAACCCCTCCTAGAATCAGTATGTAGTATAGAACTGGGACACAGTTTCAGTGATTTTTTTGTTTCCCAGAATGCGCTTTGACAGCCGTTAGACAGCGAGTCTGAACTTGTTGCACTCATCACCCATATGTCGGGGAGGGCAAACGTGATAGTGATACCAGTGGCGTACCAAGAGAGGACATATTTCCAGTTGAGATGAAGTAAAAGTTACTCTTGTGGATGCATTGCATTATGTGCTATCGAGGTAAACTGTCACTGGAGAAAAAAAGTCTCACTTCTGTGTATGGATTACTCCCAGGATAAAGTGTTGCTGATGTTTTAGTTTTTATTTTATTTTAGCTGGCTTACTGTGTTCTGCACTGGACATATCAGAAAGGTTAAAGTGATGGCTCAGTGAGTTCACTTTCCAAAAAACTAAATTTGGCCGAAAGATTAACATGTAAACGTGTGGTGAGTGTTTATAGGCCCGAGACAGCTGTCAGTCAAGGAAACGCACCCCCAAACATGTCAATCATGAAGCCTTAATATCTTTTTTAATGAAACAATGATTTAGAAATTGTTACACATGAAATTAGTTAACCCTTGACTAATTAACGTCTTGTGAATTTGTATTTCAAGAGAGAATAAATAATACCCAAATAAGCCCAAATAATACGTGACTGGGGTCGATATCATTAGCTGATCACAGATATGTGATATGTTGGCAGCTATGCAAAAAGAAATAGCAGTAAATAAATATTTACAGGTTGCATTTTTATGTATATTTCAGGGTTCGTACAAAGTCTTGAAAGTTTGGAAAATGCTTAAATTTAACCGTTATGTTTTCAAGGTTAGGAATATGCTTGAATTCGAATATAGTCCTTGAAAAATACTTGATTTTTCAACATAATCTGGTGTTTCATCATCGACACAATCACTCATGGAAACCAAAAGTTTTTTAATATTTGAAATGAAACGATCCCGTCGTCATATTTGTTTGTTGTCTCCTGGAATTTATAGTAACAATTTAGATGTGATGATAACGGCTTCGAGAGTCTGGAAATCTTTGGTTTAGGTACCTTGAAAGTGCTTGAAAAGTGCTTGAATTTTACTCTTAAAAGCTGTACGAACCCTGGTATTTGACCCCTCTTTGATCATCTTTGATATATTTTCATTGTATTTTTATTTTTTGATACGGTGATTATTTATAATAACTTAATTTTCCAAATTAATAAGAATACTCTTTCAAACTTCCTCTTTATATTATACTATTGTCTGATGTCTACCGTTGTCATCTTTGATACAGAGGTTTACTGTACAACTGTAAACTGTCCTGCCTCAGCATAATGCACAAAACAAATACAAACCAATATATGTTCATCAGATTCTTTTTTGCTCTTTTTACAAATTGTGTATCCTCACAAATTCAGGTCAGGCTCTATTTCTTGTGGCGTGTTATCGTGCAGGCGTGTTGTGCATTCTGTAATGTCATTTCCTTATTGGTTGCCTACAGTGTTGTCCTCCTGCTTGTTTTGCAGCCTGCCTGTGAGCCTCTCTTTGATACTTGCCCCCCCCCCCCGTGGTTATTTTAACTGTGCCCCCTTGTGGTTCGTCCCTGGGCACTTGAGCTGTGGGGGTAGCTGCAGGAGTTGTCCTCAGGCAACGAAAAATACACAACTGAACCACAAAATGCAGCCAGAGATGCATCACATCACACCTCACTAGTTACTGTGTTTTTTAGCTGTTTTTTCTCCCTTTTTAAGTATGCTGTCTGGTCTGTATTGGTGAAGGCCACCTATCAAAACAGATGAGCTGCATACAGCAGACAGAGAGAGGGGTGACTCATATCCCTGTGATATGCCAAGTCTCACATTCACACATTTACAGGGATACACACAACCACACACACACACACACACACAAGCTCCTACAGGCTCTGCTGTTCTGTCACTTTGTATTAATTCAGCACATAGCAGGTCCAGTCACAGAGGGGGGAGGGGGGGAAGAGAGAAGGAGATCAAGAAACTGTTGGAAGACGAGAAAACATTGAACTTTGTTTTGCCTTTGAACTCGCAGACTTCCTTTGTCCTTCTTCATCACGTCGCACATTGTTTGACACTGTTCCCGAGTGTTTGCTGCTGTGGTGATGCCAACACATGTCTAGACAGATGGAGAAAGAAAAAAAGAGACCAGCAGAGACCAAACCAGACACATCTCATGTTGTCGTTTTGGCGATTTGGTTGTGGTTAATTCATCCATCAATTATCTGCCACTGATCTGGGTCCAGGTCACGTTAACTAATTAATTAAATTACGAGTAGCTATTGTTATATACAGCTGCAAAATACTGACAGTGTGATATAAATGTCAGTAAATTCATGTAGTTAAATAAATCATTGTAGGCCTTTGTTGTCTCTATTGGTTTTCCGTCATTCGTTGACCATGAAAAAGGTGGTAAATCGCATTCTATGAGGTATTAAAAAGGTTATTAAAAAGTCATAAATTTAATTTGGTGAACACTGCAGATAACCTATGACATATCGCCCAGACTGACAGTGTATCAGAGTGTTTGTATGCCCCTTTAATGTGCCTGTCCTGGAGTGGTGATGATGGTAATTTTGTCGATTTAGTGCTCCAGAGGAAGCGAGCTCTCTTTGTCCCACCTGACTCTCTGTCTGTCTCCTGAAGCGCGATGCTGTGAACCCCGGTACAGTTAGGAATCGTGCAGAGCCACCACTGTGCAGCTAATCATCTATAGAACACAGCATGTTTAGCCTCTTCCATCCACTCTGCTCAGGATGATGATTCCTAAAGCCAGTCAGCGTCTTAATCAGAGATGTAGTAGGTGGACAGATGAACTGGTGGGAAAATGGTGGGAAAAGTAGCAGAGTGATGAAGATTAAATGGCAGAGGTAGTCTGTTTTAGACTCCAAACAGCCGGTCTCCACCTCTCTGTCTCGGCGGCCGAGCGCCAGCAGTGCTGTTATTGATCATGGCATTTTCATTTGGCAGTTAGTGCGGAGCTGTAAAGGCCCAGACACATGACCTCTGGACCACTCTGGACCCTGATCAATAACTAGTGTAATTGTTTATTTATTTTACTTATTTTCACTTTGAAAGAGCAAGCAAGCAAACTTTATTTATATAGCACTTAACAAGCAGAATTAAGTGTGCAACCCACATAATAAAAGGTATAAAATCAAGGGGAGAAACTGAGAAAACAAATGGGTTTTACAAATGGCTTCTCTGAGACTTTGCAGGAGGCTGTTCAGAGTCTGGGAGCAACAATAGCAAAAGCACCTTTTGGTTTTCAGCCTAAACATAAAAAGAACAGTACAATGAAAACAGCAGTGAGAGGACAGAGACAGAGGTAGTAAGGGTGAAGTATTTTTACATCCAGTTAGTTAACAAGCTTCAGAGTCGGTGTGTGTGTGTCTGCTCCCGAGTTGGAATCTCGTTCGAGTTGTCAGGCAGACTCGGCACCATGGAGATGTGAATCACAGCTCAGGCAGGTCAAGATGAGATTGATTCAGTTGAGGCAGACGTGGATCTCCATCACAGCACAAAGGCCCAGAGATAAGAAACTCTATTGTCTGTATAGGGTTTGCTGTCTGCTGCTGATGTGGTCACGACTGAGCTGAGGAGTGTGTAACAGTTCATGAGAATTACATGCTTAGACTGCAGGATGCTGTTGGACAGGATGGTTTATGGTGAGACAGATGTAAAGAGCTCACTGCCTCAGAGACAGACAATAATCTGACAGCTGTACAGACCACAGGCTGTCTCACAGAGGACATGCTGCCATCTCTGATGTGACAAGCACACCTGTGGCCTAAGTAGGTGCTGCACAGGCTCTCATGTATGTGTGTGTGTGCTGGTACAGCTATCTTTGTGAGAACCAATTTGAGTTTTAGACCTTGGGAGTGAGGACATGTTTGGAAAGTGAGGACATTTTGGCCGGTCCTCTCTTTCGGACAGACCTTCAAAGGGCGGTTTGAGGGTTTAGACACGGTTTTAAGGTTGAGGTTAGAGCTGATTATTTGATTAGTCGATCTAAAGAAAATTAATTGGGAACTATTTTGATAATCGATTAACCGTTTCAGTCATTTTTCGAGCAAAAACGTCAAACATTTGCTGGTTCCAGCTTCTTAAGTGCTGCTTTTGTTTGTCATTTCTGACAGTAAATGAAGAGTGTTTGGGTTTTGTACTGTTGGTCGGACAAAAGAAGCAGTTTGAAGACGTCACTTTGGGCTCTGGGAAATTGTGATGAGCATTTTTCACATGATTAATCGTGAAAATAATCTGCAGATTAATCGATAATGAAAAATTAAAATAATTGTTAGTTGCAGCCCTAGTTCAGGTTAGAATTAGGTTTAGGTTGGGGTTAGGCATTTAGTTGGGATGGTAAGGTTTAGGGTAAGGGGCTAGGGAATGCATTATGTCAGTGAGTGTCCTCACAAGTGTAGAAGTTCAGGGTTGTGTGTGTGTGTGTGTGTGTGTGTGTGTGTGGTGGTATGTTTCAGAGCTTGTCGTATACCTAAAGGTGCTCTGACTTGTCAGACACATTGAGGCATGAAGTCCATTACAGTCAGCAACACATTGAGCTGTAACCTGCCAAAGCCTTGTTCCCCCACTGAGCCCCTCATGTGTGCAGGCTACAAAATGACATCCACCCGCCCCACCCACACCGCAGCTCTGTCTCTTGTGGTTCTTTTAATGTGGTTTTGGGAAGTGAAATTCAGATTAACAAGGCAGAGTGTGGAATGAAATGAGATATAGTTCTCGCAGTATAAAGAGGTAAAAATATGAGTATAATAAAAATACTTTCATCTAATTAGACGCCACTGTGAGCATTTTTGTTTTAAATAAGGTTGTGTTTCGAAAATACTGGTTTGTTGATTTCTTCAGGATGCAGGTAATCAAACTCAGTTGGACATTACCTCATTGAAGACTGCACTTAAAGTATTTAAATATTACCAATAGTGGTATAATGTCTTCTGTGGCTCTGGAGGAACAAGATCGAGAAAATAACCTTTTTATAACAGATAGCCAGTGTTACAAATTGGGGGCGTGGTATTTGAAAGATGTTGGCATTCACCAGACTCAGGAAGTCTCTAAAGAAAAGATGCAAAAAAAGATGTTGCCCTATTGTAAATGTAGAATTTTTGGAGCGTGAACTAAAACTATGGATATCTTTTTTTCATGTGTTTCCTGTGACTCCCCTAACTTTATGGAAGTGCAGTATTTAATGGCTGGAGTACCCCTTTACATACATGCAAACAAGAAGAGCCTACAGCCACTCTAGTAGCTCTGTGAGGCTGTACTTAGACATACAGTCATGCTTTGAACTAAATGCTAACGTGACAATGACAATGTTAACATGTTGATGCTCAGCAGGTTTTAGCTGCGGTCGAATAGTCTTTTTTGCTTATGAAGGTTCCTAACTGAGTGAAATGACCTGTAAGTCTCTAAGCGGCAGCCATGATAAGAGCTGGTGGAATTCTCTAAATGCTAAGGAAAGGTGCTTCAATGCTTCCTTTCTTATCTCCTTTAGCATCGTGTACACTGGACCATCCTTTACCAAAGGAAAGGAGATAATGCCGTCCCACAATTCTTTGTGGCAGCAACATTTAAAGCGACCACGGCAGACCCACGTCAATAACATCCGCCCTCGCATAATTACATAGCCTCTTAGAGTAAGTGCAGTCGGATTCTCCTTCACATCTTTCCTCGACCTCATAACGTTTTCCATCAAGGTCAAGGAAAAGTGTTTAGGAAAAGACATACAACATCATTTTTTTGTCTATTCAACCGCAGCCATAATGTTTTCCATGTTCACCGTCCTTGTTTGGCATGCTAGCATGCTATTATTTGCTAATTAGCACTAGACACACAAGTACAGCTGAGGCTGAATGTCATAAGTTTAGATAAAGTCCAAAGTATTGGACAAAGTCAAAGGTTGACCTGCTGGTGGCGCTAGAGGAAAAGTCAGAGCATCACCAAAGTCATCAGGATTCATCCTCAGGGCACCATGAATATCTGTACCAAATTTAATGCCAATCCATCCTGTACTTGTTTAGATATTTCAGTCTGCACCAAAGTGGTGGACCAACCGACCAACAAATAAAACACTCTGAAATCTGCCAACCTGCAGGATGAGCACCTTTACAGCTGATGCTTAAGTAAATGTAGAAATTCATACATGTTAATGGCAGAATGTGCTTACGTGTATTGGACCAATCAATGCTCTCCTGTGTCGCTTCTGTGTGTAAGGTGAATCATATCTACCTGCAGTCCTATCACCTTGGCTTCCAGAGACAAACAGTAGGTCTCAGCCTGTGTGAAAGAGAGTGAGACAATGGATTTATTGATTAAACTCACACCACCAGTGCTCCAATCTCACATCTCCTTCTCATTAGAGAAAGCGACAACAGTCAAAGAGTTGTGTAAAATGAGACCGACAGACGATAGAGGAGAGAATGAAACCTGTGTGATACTTGAGAAGAGGAACAAAGATTGTCCTTCTCACTTGGTCCTGGTTTCCTCATCAGTTTGGGCGTCTCCACTTCAGTCACGGTTTTAAGCAAATCTCTTTTATTATTATTAGTCTTGTGACTGAGAGGAAAACAGGAGGCCTGATACTTTATTGAAGGAGGAAGGCTTGTTCACTAAACTGTTCCCCTGTCATCTTGTGATACACAGCCCTGTACTCTGAATTTGAAAGCCTTCATGAGTCATCGTCTGCAGCAAGGAGAGTGCAGCTTATGCTTCTCATCTTAGTGTTACATAAAAGACATGAACATGCACACACCCACAATGTACGAGTGAAAAAATAGCCTCGGATCATTGACTTTATGCACAAATCTAGTCAGCCTTTGTATGCTTGTGTGTAACGTGAAGGAGATAACAGTCGCTTGTGATTAGACACCGACTCCTCCTCACCGGTCTGCACCCTGTAGCCCAGAGTCTTTGTTTTGAGAGAGACGTGAATGAATTTCATCCTTTATTACTTGTAAGTGAGCTCCACCTGCTGGCAGAGACTTGTAACTACAAACTGTGACCCTTTATTGGCCTCCACAAAAACACAACCAAAAGACAGTGTCTCTCTCACGAGCATGTTGACCTTGACAGGTTATAGTGAGTACAAAACACAGATGTCAGGCTGCTTACAGCTCCTGTCTTGGCTTCTCTCCATTGGTTTCCAGTAGAGTTCAGGATTGATTTTAAGATCCTATTGATCCTACTTTCAAGACTCGCTATGGGCTTGCACGCTTGGTTATATTACTCATCTTTTAACCCCGTATGAGTCAGAGTGCAATCCAAGTCAAATCTAAATGTCTGTAGTTTTTTTTTAATCTATCTTATTTGTGTCATATTGTTTTAATATTATATTGGTTTTATTCATTTTACTTACATGAAGCACTTCCTAACTTTGTTTTGATAAGTTGTATATAATAAGAGCTGGTAATATACGAGCTGGTTTCTGAAATAAATAATGGTGGGAACTTAAAATAACAAGAATTCAGAATGTAGTACAATGTCCATGTAGTATGTTTTGTTAGTAATAATAATAATTATTGTTGTTAAAGCACAATTCATTAAAAATGCTTTACATAAAAAGGACAGAAAATCTGACGCGCGCACACACGCACACACACGCACACACACACACACACACACACACACACATATATACATATATACACAAAATTAAAATGATAAACTTTAAGATAAAAGGACAGTTGATGAGTGTAAATTGGTAATTGTAAATTATCCTATTTAAATTAATTAATTCCTATTTAAAATTAAAAATGTCTAATAAAAAGTAAATAACAAAAATAAAAAATGTTAAAATAAATGCTTAATGTAAACCTGTCTTTACAAACTCTGGGTTTATTTCTGTATGTAATAAAGTACTTTTTCCAGCTTTCTGTCACTGATGTCGGCTAAATGTTAGCCACAAAGATCCGTGTCAGTTTTAGTTTTTAACCTCAGGTGTGTAAATCATCCTGACGCTCAATTAAAATCCTTCTAAATCTCCCCGCGTTTCAACCTCATTGGCTAACACCACGACGCTGCCACGCAACAACGAGCCAGGATTGGCTGAATCTGTGGCGGAGCTAAACTACGTCAAGATACAGCCCACGAGAGAGACAAAAACCGGAAGTGACTAAGGCCTTCAGAATAAAGTAAAGAAGAAGAAATGTTATTTGTACACACGGAGTAACAAAGATCCAGAGTTGATTGTGGACTTTATTATCCACGTTTGCTGATATATATTTTCTTGCAAATGAGTGCCAAACGTTGTAATAATTCAAATAGTGTGCTTTTATTGCACAATACAACGTTTTATTGCTGTGCTTTTGTACCATTCTGTTTTAAAAGTGGACATCAGAGCCTTTGAATTTGTGATTAATTTGGGTGTAAAATAAACAGCTGTTCCTGAATGCAGCACTGGCATGGAGTTACAACAATTTATAAATGGAGTTGTCACACCAAATTACTTAATAGCAATGCTAATATAAGTGCAGAATATCAATTTAGTGTTTAATCTTGTGCTGTAAGAGTTCAGTTTGTTACGGTTTGTAACGAAATTTCTCTATTTTCTATTTCTCTGTTTTATTCTATTTTGGCAAAGCAAACAGTAAAAAGGTCCAGAAAATATTTGCATACATTTCTGCCTGAATAGACGGTTTTCAGTCTGGCATGGATTCAGCTTGTTTGCGCGGTCAACATGCTTTTATTTTGTAAAATGTGACCTGAAGTGTCTTTTGCATTATGGCTGACTTGTCGGTAGTGGACAGAGCTGCAAACCAGTTGAACCCCCCCTCTACCGGAGCAGAGGGCGAGAGGGTCCAGCCCTGCAGTGAAGTCCAGCAGCTCAAACATGGCGGGCTGTGGAAGCGACGTGATGTGTTCGTGGTCCGGGTCCGGATCCGCCACCGACTCCCCATCTGTGGCGGTGCCCGCGTCCGAGGAGCAGAAGCCGGGGAAGCGGAGGAGAGCTTTCCGCCTGACCAGGATGAAGTCCCGCAACAGCTCCGGCAAACAACAGCATCATCAGCCCGCCGCGAACAACAACATGCCGTTCATGATCCACTGCCAGATCGGCAAAGAGATCAAACACATCTGCAGCAACTGCCGGGGAGCCGGGCCGCTGGACGGTGAGGGGACCCGGTTCCGTTTACTACTACAAGGACAGGGAGGGAGGAGGAGGAGGTGTTTTTACTCTGCTGCTTTTAAATTATTATTGTCATCTGTCGGTGACTGACCGCTCCCTGCCTGCCTACAGCACCGGGAGCAGCACTCAGATCAGCCCTTAATGAAGCTTGAATTAACTGTTGTTTAGTGACCTTTAAAGAACTTCGTGGTATTTCTAAAGCCTGAAGCTTTCCTTCGTCGCTGCCAGCCTGTTTGGGATTTAGCTGAGATAAACTGGAGCGTGATTGCAGATTATTTTTATTTGTGCGTGATTCTGAAACATCATCACCCTCACTGCATGTAGGACTGACAAAAAACATCTTATTTGACTGAAATGGTAGTCATACAAATTCTGATTAATGGGCTGGATTTAATTGAAAAATCGGTTTCCGGTATTAATGTGTGTTCACAGATGGATGCAGTCATGCAGAAGATCGTTTAAACAGTGCAGTGCTTCTTAAAGACCAAACCATCTGAGCCAGAGATCTAGATATGCAGTTTTCAGTAACTATTAGTTACATCTTATTCCCCCCAAAAAAGACCATAAAAACAACCTGTTGATTTAAATGGCGTGGCTGCAACTAATAATTTCATTGTCCATTAATCTTAAATCAATCCATTATTCGTTTAGTCTATAAAATGTCATGAAAATGTCAATCTTCAAATGTCTGGTTTTGTCCGGCCAACAGTCTAAAACCCAAAGATATTTCGTTTACTGTGATTATAAAACAGAGAAAAGCAGCAAAGCTCCACAATTGAGGAGCTGGAACAGAGACTGTTGACTTCCGACTATTATTAGATTATCAACATTGCCGCCAATTAGTTAACTAATCAGTTTATGGACTAGTGTCACTATCGCACTCACAGCATCTTTGGCTAGCCAGCCGTGGAATTTGTCCAATAAATCAATACGTTTAGTTAATTTGAAAGTCTCTCTCCAGTATTACTGTCCGTCTGCAGATCAATACAGCCATGCAGAACATTGCTTCAAATGTTCTGTTTAGTCCCGACCCAAGTATATTTCTGAGCCAGACATGTGACTGTTATTTTCAGTAATTAAAACTAATTTTGCATTAAAGAAATACAACCAGTCGATTTAAATGTTGCAATCGATTAAGACCTTAATTGGGGTTTCAATTAATGGTTTGTATTAGCGATTAATACGTCTATAAAATATCAGAATACTGTGAAAGGTGCCAGAGCCGTACTGCAGGTGACGTCTTCAAATTTCTTGTTTTGTCTGAGCAACAGTCCAAAACCCAAAGATTTTAAAAATAACTATGATACAAAAAAGGGAAAAGAAGCAAATCTTCTCATTTGAGAACCTGAAACCAGCAAATTTATGGCATTTTTGCTTAATAAATAACTTGAATATACAGTTATAAAAATACATGTTCTTTCATTAGTATTTTGGCACCAGTATCATCATACTGAAGACTAAAGAAATGCTTAATCATAGCATTTATTTGATTAATTGACAAGCTGATTTAATTGGACGATTTGTCAAACTGTTTCCAGTATTATTGTCCCACCACAGATCAATACAGACATGCAGAAGATTAATATCTGTTGCCTAGTCAACCCCAATCTCGGGACCCATCAGCTATCGTCTGACGATGATCTGAATGCAGATAAATAATAAAAAGCTAATCTCCAGGGTTCTGAGATTGATGAAAAGCTAAGTCATCTTCAGATGATATCTGATGCATCGTGAGGTTGCATTTCGGCCACTGCGTTCTGCCTCTTTTGCTCTCCACATGGACTGTTTACCTGCATGCAACCAAAGCCCGCTCAAACGTGATTGGTCAATACTACTCGGACTACAAATGGAAACCAGAACGCTTCCGATACCAAAACCTTGTCCCTAGATATCCGTTTATTGAGATTAAGTCAACCCAGAACATGTTTCTGAAGCAGAGATCATTTTCAGTATTGATTAGTTACATCTCATTCCCAATAATAAGACCATAAACAACAACTAATCCAAAAAACACGAGTGGACCAAGACCCTGGATTAGTCAGCTAATGGAGCGAGCGGTCTCAGCTCCGGCAGCATCCTCTCTTGTTTGTTGCTTCGAGTTGTTGTTGAGTGAGTCAGTGTAAGTAAACAGACCTGGGGTCTGACTGAAAGAATGTGGCCCTGCAGTGTGAGTCTGAGCCCTCTGACTCACTGCTGCTGCTCTCACTCCACTGCTGGGGGGGGGTCGGACGGCACCGGCAGGGACAGGACACCTGTATTCTGTTTACAGGGACAACGATGGGTCAAGAGGGGAAGACATTAGCCCTCACAACTGGGATGCAATTCATTAAAGGAACTAAGGCTGCAACTAAGGATTATTTTCACGATTAATCGTTTAGTGAAAAATGCTCATCACAATTTCCCAGAGCCCAAAGTGACGTCTTCAGACTGCTTCTTTTGTCCAACAGGCAGTCTGAAACCCAAACACTCTTCATTTACTGTCATAAAGGACAAAGAAAAGCAGCAGATTCTCACATTTAATAAGCTGCAGCCAGCAAATGTTTGACGTTTTTTGCTTGAAAAATTAGACAATTAATCGATTATCAAAATAGTTGGCAATTCATTTTCTTCCACTAATTGTTGCAGCTCTAAAATGAATAGTTCAGCTCAGAAATCTCCTCACCCAAAAAGACAACTGGAATCCATTCGTGCAACATAATCCGATTGTTTTATAGTGAATGATTGTACAGCAATTTTTTAAAATATTGATGGTATTGTAGAGGTTTTTGCTTTGAGAGAAACTATTCCTTCATTTGTCCGGGGGAGGTTTCTGCGAGCTCTGATATTCACACCAGGGTGCTACACAGAACAACCACAGACCAGCTGTTGTCCACTGAGCAGATCTGCCACGGGGGCAGCGGAGGAGGGGAGGTGGAGATGGGGGGGTTGGAGGGCAGGGGGGGTTGGATGTTGTTGTTGAAGGGCCTCTCGATGGTGACTGCTGAGCTGGACCAGATCTGAACTGACATCCCTCTTGTAACAACAAGGTCCAATCAAGGCTGACATCTCCTCCTGTCTGCTGCTGCCTCAGATTTCTTCCTTCCTCATCACCAACATACTATTCAGCTTTTATTTATTCATGGTCATCATTTCCTCTGCAATTTTCGGTTCGTTCTGCCTGATAAGAATAATCTGAAGTTGGCAAAATTCTGTCGGGAACTTTCGAATAAAGCAAATGCCAGCTTTCAGTACTTGACAGTTGTCGACATCCGGTACCAAAAAAAGTATTAATTCAGTACTTGGCTGTACCATCGCAGAAGTCCTGTTTTGGTCCCATTTGTCTGGTTGTTGCTGACTAACAGAACAATGTCTCAAAAACTGTTTAACAGATTTCAGTTTCGGTTTTTGGTGCGGATCTGGAGCCAGTGGTGTTACCATGTGGCCTTTTATAAAGAACTTATAGAACTTATAAAGAGCTCAGAACCATGAAGGATTTTTCTGCATTCCTTGGTTTAAGAGTTGTGCTATTTGTCAAAGATCACCATGTGTTTTTGATGCACTTCAGATTTGAGCTTTGTGCAACCTCTTTATTGTGTTTTCTCCTTGTAGTATTATTTGTGTCAGTCATCTGGCCTCCTCTCTCTGTATTGTTTGTACTGTAAGTGTTTCGTCTTTAAATGCGGTATGTTCCCTAACCTACAGTATCTATTTAATCATACATATGAGTCCGGCTGCAGGGTCGCCCTTTATGGACATTTTGGTTCAGATAGACTGCTTGCTGAGGTGGTTGAACCTGCGACTTTTCTTTCACATGAAAGTAGGCAACTCGCTTGTAATCTGCCTGCTTGTACAGGTTTTGTTTCTATTCTTCTGTAGTATATTTGCCTGTAAATATCATGGTCTGCTGGTGCTTATGTGTGTTTACATCCACTACAGCCTGCTAAAATGTTGGCTTCCTGGTTTTTATTCATTGCCTCTGGCTCGGGCCTCGCTCCCCCCTCGTTCCACAGAGTCTGTCTCATACAGCAGGATGTTGTGTGTAATGGGAAAGGTGTACTTCTGAATGAAAAACTGGCGCTCACACTGTACAGAACAGCCCTCCAGCATGATTTCTTTCAAACAACTACCCTGCAGGGCCACGAGAACTACAGCTCAGAGTCAGACTGAATGGAAAATGACGATGTGTTGTGGATATTCACTGTAACACTTCTTATTTACATTCTCTTCATGTTCTCTTTTCCTATCCATGTTTAATTCCTCTCTGCGAGGCCCGTCCCTGACGTTCTTCTTCTTCTTTCCCTTTTAAAGAGGCTTCTCTCTGGGAGTTTTTCCTCCTTGTCTAACTGTGATAAAGAGCGATCCAGATAAGCTTCACCTGACTTGATTATGCACAGGCCCCCTGGGAGAACGTGTCCCTTGACATTTGAATCACCGATCATCTGTTTTCCTTAACTGGATTTAAGAAGCCCAGTATTATATTTACCATACAAAGCAACCTAAAATGACATGTTATTCAGTCCTATAATGCTTGAGCTTGTCTCCCTTTAGCAAGTCATATTTTACATCAACACTGGTATTATCTAACCTCTAAATGTAGAATGACTTTACATGTAAAACTGCGGAAGAAAATGAAATTGTAGCAAAAAAATTAAAGCAGTTTAAGTCAGAATTTATTTTTCTGAGTACCTCTGTCATTAAGGGTGTGTGATAAGTGACATTAATAGGTGGGCCAGATCGATTTCATGTGACAAATGAGGAGTCAAAGGGGGTGTAGGACGTCTTACAGCGGGAGGGCATCTGGGACTCTTACCCTATAAGGGCTGCAACTACTGATTATTTTCATTATTGATTAATCGCTTAATCGTTTGGTCTATAAAATGGCAAAAACAGTGAAAAATGTCCATCCCAGTTTCCCAGAGTCCAAGGTGATGTCTTCAGGTGTCTTGTTTTGTCCGACCGACAGTCCAAAACCCAAAGATGTTCAGTTCACTGTGATATAAAACAGAGAAAAGCATCGAATCCTCAAGTTTGAGAAGCTGCAACCAGAGAATGTTTGGCATTTTTATCTAAACAGTTGCTCAGTTAATCAGCTCATCATTGCAGTTGTATACTTGTGTTTTTTTTTTTGCAAAGAATGTGAAATTAACTGAAGATAAATACCTGGCACTCATATATTTTAATTCTGTTATTATTGGGCTAAGGATGAATCACCATCTAGCAGGTCAAAAACATATTTTTCTAGGTGTTTACCTGCTTGTTTGTGACCTTGTTGTTCCCGTTCTGTTTTCCAGCGGAGGAAGTGGAGAGGTTGGCAGCGATGCGCTCCGATTCGCTGGTTCCAGGCACACACACACCTCCCATTCGGCGGCGGAGCAAGTTTGCCACCCTGGGGCGTCTGTTTAAACCCTGGAAGTGGAGGAAGAAGAAGAGCGAAAAGTTCAAGCAGACCTCTGCCGGTGAGAATCAAAACACTGTGAACAACACAACACTTCTGTTAACACCCAGCTCCCCTCCCCTCCTCTCCCTCCCTGCAGCGTTCTGCTTCGCTCACATCTCCGACAGAAGATAAATGTCTCCTTGTTGCACCTAGCAACAGCAGCATTGATGGATGTCGGCTCAGAGGTGCTGTGCTGTAGAGCGGGGGGTGATAAAGGGGTTGCAGCAAAGATCTACCATGTGTGATTATGGTTATGGGCTGGTAAAGCACCAGGAGGCGTCGGTCAGCTGCTCCACCTGCTGCTGCTTCATCAGCCAGAGCATCAGCTGCTGAGCCTGGTTCTTACTGCACGGCTGGCTTTAACATGTTATGGATTAGCTTTAACTAGTTACATGAACACCACAGGTTGTTGAGGATAACACAAAGCTGATAAATTGTTGTCCTCCAGTCCTCTATATCAGTGGTTCACAGCCTTTGTTGTCCGATGCATCTTAATCAACTTACAGCTGACTCAGGTTGGTGGGAAACTGAGGCAGGTCTTGTGCAGTCAGTCTGTCATAGCTGGTAACATAGCTGTGACAATAACTATAAAGATCAGCAACACACACATTTGTAATCTGAGCTTCACAGTTTTCCCCTGGTAACTGCAGAAGTAGCCCTGGTTGGGAATCACTGCTCTGTGTGGCTGCAGGCAGAAAAAAATGAAATAACTGTCAGTTAACATGCCATATAAAAACATCTTATAAAAGACAAGTAATACTTTTGTTTTACTTTAAAAGTAGATTTCTATTGAAGATTTAAAAAAAAAATTGTTTAGTAATGTACAAACCCTAATCTTTAGACCTACTCGCCATTCAAACAGAAGTCGGAGCAGCTTCCATCAGTTTTGAGTAAATCTCGTCTCCAGCTGTAAATGTTTTTGTTATATGACCCTCGGCATACTCATAAAGGAAGAAACGAATACTTTGATATAAATACAGAAATGTGTTTTTGTACTTGACATGTCGAGTCAAACCAATTTATTTATGCTTGCACAATGAAATGTAAGTTGTAGCCCTCTTCATGCTACACACACATAGACCATATGTGCAAATATTTAAATTTAAACAAATATTTTGAATAGAATAAAATAAATAAAACACCTACCTATACACATATACACCCAGAAAGTCATTATTTCTGTAGTGCATTTTTTAATTTGCATCTGGGGGAACGTAAACAGCAGCAACAAGATAGTGTTGATAATATGGTCGGCAACTTAACGTGAAAAAAGAACTGTTGACAAGTTAAAAATAAAATCAGATAAATAAAAGAAAATATTACAAAAAATCATTTCAAAAAGTAAGAAATGTAAAAGAGGCATAATCACAGAAGACCTTTGAATAACAAAGACAGAATACGAATCATGTCTTTACAAAAAAGTAAAGAAAAGGAAGAATCTGGAGTGTGTGGGAAAATGAAGCTAACTGAAAAGCTAATTTCTATGTATCATGCTCGGTTCAAACATAATGGCTAAAAGCTTTTAATTACAGTCTTCATCTGAGATGCAAACGCAGCAGCTGTGGAAGAGTTGATTATGAATGTTAACTGCAGCAATAAATTAGCTTTAAATGGTGACTGTCATTGTGCCACTGTGTGAACTAACTCTTCCTCCGGAGCGGTGTTGGCCCCAGTATCTGAGGACATGTGGATGTCAGTGCATATGTCTGGTCCTCAGCTACAGTATGCACTCAGTAGTAAGCTGTGAAGTGGAGGGAAGCGTTTTGGTTTGTCATCATCCTGTGTTGTGCTTATTATAAGCTCATGTTTGAAATGTGGCTTTGGTAATTTAATGCTTTGAGATCAAGAGGTCGATTAAATGAGGTGTGTGTATATAAAACTCATCATACAGTTGGAAGCTGTCCTCTTCAGCTACTTTGCTGCAAACATTATGTGTTCAAACTCTTCTTTCCACCAAATCAGCTCTGGTTCTTGAACCGGTTCCATTCAGGATTCTTGGAGCCTTGGTGCTCTCTAGAGAACCGGCTCGTTTCCACCAGTTTTGAGTGGAACCATTGTAATCAAGGATGCGTCATCAGCGGAGGACGTTGCTCAACAGAAGTAAACAGTAGGAGCAAGATGGCGGATCGCATTGATTACCTGCAAGCTTTTGTTCTGTTATTACAGGTATTTGTTTTTGGACCAACTATTAATGATCAGAAGACGTAGAAGACTGTTACCATAGTAGACCAGAGACCACTGTTGCCTTCTCCATCCTCTCTTTCCAACCTGTAGAACAGGACACGCCCACTGATGTTGTCACGGTTCGCACTTCAGCTCAAGGAAAACCTGCTATTTTTTGGTTCCAGCTGGGAACCAACTTTTTGGGTTCTGAACCAAACATCTGCTGCAGCTGACACATTCGTCAACGCTAATAACGTTCTGAGTATCCAGTACAGTGACAGTTTTCTTCTTCTTGTTGTCCCTCAGTGTTGGAGAGGAAGATGTCCACTCGCCAGAGCAGAGAGGAGCTCATCAAGAAGGGAGTGCTGAAGGAGGTTTATGAGAAAGGTGAGCGTCCAGAAAACAAAGGTGATCAATAAAATGTGGGACTTAAATGACGACCAGCTGATTCATCTTATTTTGTTTTTATGACAGTTTAGTTTTTGTCCTTTTTATCAAGTAAAAATCCAAAATGTTTTCTAGTTTCAGCTTCTCAGATGTGACAATTTGCTTGCTTTTCTCTCTCATATCATTTGATTAAACTGACTAAATTGTAATGTGACGCTGCCTGATCCATATTTTTATTGTATAACAGCAAACAGTAAAGCAACACTGCCTCCTCTGTCTTTGTCTCTCTACCTATTTTTGACTCTCTTCTTCGCATTCATCTTTTCCCGCTCTCTGTCTGTGTAGACGGCTCTTCCCTGGCTGTACGAGAGGAGGTGAAGATGGAGAACGGGCGTTCTCCGGTGCTCGGCTCCGGCCTGTCAGAGTCTGAAGGTACTGAGCTGATGGAAGGAGCAGCTGCAACTGGAGGTAGGCAGCAGAGCCTCGACATTGTTGCTGCCCCACCCCTCACCTCGTATTGTAGCATCCCACTGTTTTATTTCTTTGTTTCTTTTCCTCAGGCTCTCTAGAGTTTCAGATGTCTGGTGAGGGTGCATGCCAACAGGACCAGAAATCCAGCCAGGCCCCGCCCACGAAGAAGTCCACTCTGTATCCGGCTGACGGCGCTGAATCAACATTCTCCAGACCTCCTACGCTACACAAACAACCTCCTGCGCTACCACCCAAACCCTTCAACAGGCTACCTAATCACATTACAGGTACATTTGTCTTCATGCACGCTCTTAATGTGACTGTGTGTGTGCATGTCTAACCCTCTGACATCATCCCTCTCTGTGCAAGACGGCGCCCCGGTCAAGTTGCCGTGCATGTCGGGGAAGTTATCTCCTCCTCTACCTCCAAAGAAGCTCATGATCTCCGTGCCTGCAGGGAGCATGGAGCCCTCTTCGCTCGCCTTCCAGAAGTGCCCCGCCCCTCCCAGCCATGCTCCAATGGGCGGGCACTCCCTGCAGTACGGGGCGCTACCCCTCCACCCGCCCAGCCGAATCATAGAGGAGCTCAACAAGACCCTGGCCCTCACCATGCAGAGGTTTGAGAGGTGAGGTTCAGGTGGAGGTGCTGATACAGAGGTCAAAACCCAAAGTTCTCTGCTCGGCTTATCATCATACAGAACATTAATATCACTGTCCTGTGAAAAACAAACAACAAAAAATCTCCAAACTTTTCATGAGCACGAAAAAAAGCCCTGTGATCAGTTTTGTCATAATGCTTTTTTTCAGCTATTAAGATAGAGATGTTCCACTGTTCTACATTACGTCAGACAAAACTCAAAATTCATGTGTTAAACAAAAACTCCCATGACTCATTTTGTTCCGTTAACATTACACTATA
>VMKM01002294.1:0-79039 GCA_008360985.2 Macquaria ambigua
ACACACACACACACACACACACACACACACACACTCATTATGAGGAATCTGATTAATGATTAATGAAGAGGCTGAAACAGTGCCAGTGGGTACTCTCCTTGATTTGACTCTCTACTCCACAGCTGAGCTCCACGTACTGCCAGCCGTCATCCATCTCACCATCTCAATATTTGGACTTTGGATTTTTTTCTCTACGTATGCTTTTATCCACACTTTTTGTAGGTACACAACAACTAGGCTTATTTAGGTATTACCAAAAACATTTTGTATGCGTCAGAGGCCTGGTTGTTGGTTGTTGTTGGCTATTGACATCAGGGTGTGAGGCAACACTGTGCAAATTAAGGGTTTTATTTACCCAAATTTCAATGTCCAAACCACTAACAAACCACTTTCACAACACAAATTCAGCTCTTTCTAGCCTCCTATGAACTGAGATTCAAATCAGAAATTGAGATACAGGCATTAACAATGAACACACTAACTGAATCATTTATACCAACAAAACACTATAATGATATTTGACGATTTTGTGTCTTTTCTGGTGTTGTTTCTATCTATAACGCTCTTAAATCAGATATTTCTCACAAAATACCTATCATCACTCATAAGCCCAAGAGCAATAATTGTATCAGGACAATGTTTTTATGCAGTTTCCAGATGCTCACTGTCAACATCTTCAATAAATAGAGACTTGTTGTGTGCAGCCAGTTTTTCCACAAAACTGGGAAAAAGATATTGCAGTTGCTTTAAATAATAACTTTTTTGACCACCAGGGGGCGGTGTAAGCTGCAGGGAAAATAAACTGTTGAGCTGAAACCACTCAAATCCATAAGAGTAAATTTAATTATTCCCTTTCTGTCCTTTTGTCTCCTCCAGCTTTTATCTCCAGCAGGCTCAATGAAAGGGCAAATCAAACCAATTTAAAGCACATTGCATTTTTTTTTTTCAAGAGTATTTCAGCTTTTATACTGAAATGTTTTAAATATTTTACACAAAATGCCTGGAATGCAATAAGTGATTGAGAACTATGTGGGGAAGTTAGAAGAGAAAAAGCACAGCAATAAGAGGCAGATAATTAAATAAGAACCACGAGGGATAAAATGGATGAGAAGGGGTTGTGCTGACAGACAGGTCCATAAAATCTAATTTGGCAGTTGGAGCGGGAGCGGAGAGCCCCCAGGTGGACATACTGGATAGTGAGAAGCACAAAGCAGAAGGTGTGGAGTTTATGGCTCATTATTGCTTAGATTAAAAAGAGGTGACTTTTTCTATGGAAGACAGGCATATAGAAATGTTGAAGTTTATGGATGAAAGCTGTTATACCAGTCAGAGCCTTTGTCTTGAAGGCATCTATGTCAGCATGTAACAGATTAGCTGGCGGCATGTTACATGTGTTGAGGTTTGTATATGAGGATAAGTACACAACTACCAAACAGCTAAAGGACAGTCACACCATGTTTTGGAGAGATGTCTCTGGAATTCGAAGTAATGCTCGAGGTCTAACGTCTTGTTTCTTTATGTGTTCATCAATGCCAACTCTGCGTTCTTGTTTATTTTCTGCGCAACAACCTTGCATTTAGAGTTACAAGAGGTAAGTAAGAAGACCAGTTCAGTTCACTGCAGTAACATAAGCTCTGTAGTTACCCTCAGCTGACCACATGTTTAATTCACTTTATTGGAACTACTCAGCTATGTATGAACTCAGAAAACCACTGCTTACTTGGAAGACTGGAAACTCTGCAGTGTAGCTGTCAGGAGTGCTTTGCAAAGCCTACTACTGTTTCCTTTACATCTCATCACTTTTCCTTCAAACACGTCCTTACACCTTTATTTTGACTGATTTCTAACTGGAGCTTGATAGCTGTACATTATGTGCAATAACCCCAGCAGTCGTACATGATATGCACATCTGTGAGTCGCAGAGAGAGCGCGTAGGCCTAATTACAGTCAGCAGTGTGTGTGGCTGTGTAAGTGTAATTGGAAAATCAGCAGGGTTTGTAAGTAAATGTGTAGACCTAATTGGCAAGTCAGCAGGGTGTACAGCTGCACCCCGTGCAAACAGTGCAGGCGTGACATAATACAGCTACATGAACACAAACACCACTGAGGTCTTGATTATGTGTGTTTGTGTCTCTGCAGTTCTCCACAACACTGCAAAGACATGCATGTAAAAAGATGGGGTAGATACAGTAGGCTATGTGAGCTGTAAGTAAACCTCGTTATCCTTCCAGTGCATTATGGGGTGTAACGTCTTGGGCACCCTCTGCCGTCAGTGTTCAGACACATCACACCTCTCTATTTACACCTATTTACAAATAAGGAATTTTATTGCTTAAACACAACGTAACTCTTTAGCTAACCCGTCTCTCTACCCTTTGGAAAAAACAATGAAATCACAGAATATCTTTCCTTTATTCATTTTTAGGCCTACTTCCTAGCTTGGAGTAATGATACTAGAGAATAAATAATAAAGGCAGAGTGGAAACATATTTCTTTACAGTCACAAGATTTAAACGCACAGTCTGTAATTTCTGCCGCTAGGGGTCTCTCAATCAAAACATTAAAAAAAGATGTAGTTTGATGAAGTTGTGAAGTAGCGTGGGATCATGGGAGTTGTTGTCTTCATTGTTAAACAACCACCATTGCCGATGAAAATCTATCTGATGTGACTCAGGCAGAAATCATGTTCACGGATGAGGAAATGTATTAAAGTTTTATTCACGTTATGTCATTTCATTCTAACAAAATAGCCGAAATAGAAAGTAACGTTAGCTAATGTAACGTCAACTTGTTAACTTACCCTTAGATGAGTCGACTACCCATACAGCTACTGTAGCTAACGTTATGTGGCGAATTCAATCGTGGGGTGAAGGGGATATGACGCCATCGACAGGCGACCAAATGAAACGCACCGTCACCTTGAATAAAATTACGTATTTCTCTGGGTTTGAACGTAGTTGGAAACATTTGGGATAATGTAAGTACACAACTCAACAAAACATATAACATAGGTCCAGTTGTTTTTAGACATTTTAATGCAGAATTCTTACCATACCTTTAACTTTTAATATCTGGTTCAAACTTTTACAAGTGGTTAATGATAAAGAGACACTATATCACTGTTCATAGGAATGTCTTGTTATCAAAGATGTTTGGAGAAAGTGGTATTTTATATTTCTCATGAGGGCTTTGTGCCGTTTTTGTGCCCAAAGTTATGTTGACTTGGTATATTTCCTACTGAATGTAACTTAAGCTGTGAGAAGAAAAAGACGGTATAGTTTTTTTTATCTGCACGCCAAATATACAATTGCTGTGTTCTGGAAAAATCCACTAAAGCCATCTCTTAGTCAATGGCTGAAAGGACTTTCAAGCTCACTACTGTATCTATGGAACCATTTAGATTTGCATCAAAGGGAAAATCCAAAGACTTTAAAAAGATATGGGGGCCATTTATGGTTTTACTTATATATACGTATACATATTCTATATGTAAGTCTGTTTTTCTT
Source organism: Macquaria ambigua (assembly GCA_008360985.2). NCBI lineage: Eukaryota > Metazoa > Chordata > Actinopteri > Centrarchiformes > Percichthyidae > Macquaria > Macquaria ambigua. The sequence goes on from VMKM01002294.1 coordinate 3,507, forward strand.
CTTTTTTTATCATGTTTTCTATGTTTAACATAGATTCAAGACAGAATAAATACAATGGTAAAAAAAAGATATTCACGATGATGATGATGAAAACAGTGACGAGATAGTGAAGCCGTTTTCTTGTCTGCACCTTTTTTGTTTCCAGCTGTGTGATACTATTTGCAGTAGTTTGATCATTTTCTCATACCGTGCAGTTTTGCTCAGACAAAAGAATAAAATGAACAGATTTGACAGAACAGAAGGTTTTACATATCAAAGTGTCTGTTTCAGTAACACGGACCCAGAGACTCCAGTTTGACAGACGATACCGCATAGTGCCAAATTGGCCAATTATCCCATAGTACAGTCTGATATTATATTATTAGTACACTGCAGTGTTCAAGGTAAAAAAATGGGTTTGTTACATTACAAAAAAGTCTTGATATTTGTGTCAAGTTTCACCATTTCTTCTTCAAAATAATCATCTTTAACTTGGATGGTTTTGTTGGTGGTGAAAAGGAGCACTGAAAACAAAGCTGTCCAGAATCTGCCTTTATGCTTTTGTAGTCACTGAGATTAAAAGAAAATAGAGATAATATTTTGCCTTTCATCACATTCAATCAAAATGTTATTAACTGCTATAGTTTATTCAGTGTTTACCAAACTTCTATATGTAGGGCAATGCTTTTTTAATTTAGGCTTTTCTCTGTTATATGAGCTGCCTGTATGACAAGGCTGCAGAACACATAAATGGCAGTCAATTTATAGATGTCAGAGTTTATTGGGGCAGTAGAGCAGAATACTGTTTCATCAGTGAGGTCTTTTGTCCCCCTCTATACCCTCTTCAATGCAACCCTAATTTTTGCCTCAATCTCTTTCCCAATTTTCCAGTAAACTGTCCTCATTTTTTCTTTGCCCCTGCACACAAAGGTGTTTACCTGCTTTATGTGATGCCGAGATTACCTCTGCCATTGTCCAGCTGAGTTGGTTGGTGAGGCAACCAGGCGTCTCCATGGAAACCCGGTTCAGGGGTCAGTATATTGCAAATGCACTTTGCCCAGATGTAAAAATGCGGTAAATTGATGCATCGTGACAAGACCTTGAGTGAATCCTCGTGTTCATGCTGTGTCGTTTCCTCTTCATGTTAAAACATATAGATTGACATGTTTGTCCACACATCCAGGTCCCTGAAACCTACTTCCTAAGTACAACAATTTCATGTCTTTAAAACCCACACGGAGAATTAAAAGCATTTCTTTGTTTGAATCTCTTTTAAAAATAATTGTTTTTAGAGTTAAATTCTATTCAATTGTTCTTTACTCTGAGTGTCTGTGCTTTTATTGCATTCAGTTTCATGTGTTAAAATGTTATTTTATCTTATTTTATCCAATTTATTTAATCCTAATCTATGCATTTTGTGTCTGTTTGTTAAGCACTTTTTAACTTGTTTTTGTGCAATAAAGTGCTATAAATCAAGTTATTATGTTTATTACTTTAGCATAAAGAAGTAGAATATTTTATGTATATATATAAAATCTGCATGCTGAGCTTAAAAATATTGTAGACATCTTTCTAACGTCAAACCCACAAACACACTCACGTCACATACATTGCTGTGTTCAGTCAGAGGTTTACGGATGAGTGTGTGTGTGTTGTGGCTATAAATTTGTGTCAGTGTGTTAGGTCCAGTCCTGGTGATTAGCTGTGGTACTGATGCGCTGTAACACAATGCCAGCTGGATTAATTGAAAACTGAGCTTCCTCCGAGCCATTATAGATCATTCCCCGTGATACGTCTTATCTTGTGCCTTGTCTTACCACAGTCCACTGACCGCAGCAAGACTGAAAGTGAGACCGACAGGACTGATACACAGCACTCTCTGCCTCTGACCTGGTCAGCTCGGCTTCACCGCTCACCTGAAAGTCAAAGAATCATTTCTAGATCACCATTTGTTTAAGGACAGACCCACTGTGAGTCCTTGGTTCAGTTCAGGCTTTAATAAACAAGATATAAGGTGTAGTGTCACAGCAGACTGTTGCTTTGGACATAAACGTCTACTAAATGTAATGCAGGATATTTCACGTTCCATTTTTTATCTGTGCGTAACAGCGTGGGTTTTTATGCAGAGAAATTATGTAGTTGTCAAGTACTTGAAGACTTAATGTCTTTCCCCTGTGTACAGCCACCATTTGAATGTCTGTGAGCAAAGATACAGTCGCTCTTTGAGTCTGTATGTGAAGATCAAAACACAGATTATAAACACAGTGTGTGTGTGTGTGTGTGTGTGTGTGTGTGTGTGTGTGTGTGTGTGTGTGTGTGTCTGCGCGTTCTACTGAGTTTTAGACCTTGAGAGTGAGGACATTTTCACAAAGAGCAGTTTTCTCTGGACTTAGATGAGAAAATCGATACCACTCTCATGTCTGTACGGTAAATGTGAAGGCACTTCCAGCAGCCAGTTAGCTTAGCATAAAGACTGGAAACAGCTAGCCTGGCTCTGTCCAAAGGTAACAAACATGGTTTTACGGGGGGGGATTTCTTATAGATTTTTTTTTTTACCTAGCTAGCCAGGCTAACTGTTTCTCCCTGTTTCCAGTCCTTGCACTAAGCTAAGCTACTGGTTGCTGGCTGCTAGGTGGTAGCTACATATTTACCGTACAGACATGAGAGTGGTATCAGTGTTCTCATCTAACTCTCTGCAAGAAAGCTAATAAGAGTATTCCTTTAAGGTTAAGGTTAGAGTTAGATTTAGGATGAGGTTAGGGTTCAGGTTCATGTTAGGCACATAGTTAAAATCCCAAAATAAATCTGAGTGAAGAAAAAAAAACACCTTTTTCTTGTGAAATACTGAATATTTTCAATATTAATATTCAATATTATATATTTCAACAATCTGAGACAGGGAAACCAGTCTTTGGTTCAAAACTATATCCACACAAAGGCCATAACCTATTAGGGTTAGTGTCTACATACTGTAGTATAGTACATATTCCTTCATTTAAGGGACGATAAGCCAAAACGGATGAGAACCACTGAGCTAAGGAATGCATTATGCCCTCACATGTATAGCAATACAAACATATGTGTACATCTGCGTTTACACCCATTTTTGCACTTTCATTCAGTGTGTAGTTCATATGTGCACAGTATGTAGATACAAATTCTTGCGTCTCCATTATCAGGTGTCATCACCATTCATCACTGCTCTGTGCTATACAATCAACTGGATGAGGAAGATTATGGCCTTGTGCCGTATGTACGATGAAGAGGGAAATATACTCCTACCTTCAGACTGATACAAAACAGGTCTGAGCAGGCCGCCCCTCTCTTTGTTCACATCCTGCATCAATGTGTTCTTCTGGTCTCACATGCTGTAATGGCATGAAAGGTAATGTAAAACCAAACTTTTTTAGTAGGTTATTGGTTGTGATCAGATAATGATGATGAATATACTACACTGCAGGACCAACATTGTTAATAGCCACCGTCTCCACATCCAGAACGCGGCAAATTCACTTCTTTTTACTGCAGATTTAGAGTCAGAGATCTCTGTTGATACGCTTATTTATAGAGATTAAATTACTTGATTACAGCCACTGGTAATTTGATTAGCATGCACACCAGTTAGAGCAGAGGAGTGACCAGAACATCACCTCATTTCAGCACCTTTGGTCAAATACGATGAAAAAGACCCACTTTTTCCTGTAACCACACCCACATCACATTGCATGAGAACAATCGGTCTCCATGACCATAGATTAGCAGCTATGTGTGTTTGTGTACATGTGTGGGTGTATGCTTCTCCCTTGAACTTTGTGTTCAATGATATAAGACTCTTTATTCTCTAATAACCCAACGAGAAATTAAGCATTTCATCATCACTTTCATCTGTGATGGTTGTCAAGTAACATGAAAGGAACCGAGTGTTACCCAACGTGCCTTTTATAATTCATTTATGAACAGAGAAATCTTTTTTTTATTGAAACGTATTATGCTGAATACCAATCATCCTCCCATCCAACTGTCATGTATAAAAACACTGTTATGTATTCCTATTTCTTTTTCTTCTTGGTTATGTGTATACATGTGAAAAGTGTGGGAAAAGGTGATTTTTGACTTATAATATTTATAGCTGAAAAAAAGCCCTCTCTGTGTGTCTCTCTTTCTGTGACTGTCCATAATCCATTCACTGCTTTTATCCACAGATTGCACAACTGATCACAAGTTGCAATCACAAGATGTGAAACAATCACAAAGTCTGTGAAACAGGACGGGAGGACAGGAATATCTTTGTTGTCTTGTTTGTGTCCTCGTTTCGGAGGCCGACATGCTGCGCCACATTTTTACAAATTCAATTTATTTCGCAGAAACAGTTTTAATTAAATGTACCAGGTTTTTCAGGTACGCGTAGACTCTCTTTAACACTTGAGAGACAAAAAAAAAAAAAGACGTGTTAAATGAATAAATTAAGAAAATTCTGATCTGGGTCAGTTGGACTGTCCTGGGACAAAGTTTGATCTATTATTCACAACTTCTGGCACAATTAGCATCAGGTCAGACTAATTGAGGATTGTTTACTGATACTTTCTTATGTAATTAGAAATACACACACACAATACTACACACTAAGAGAAGTAAGTAATGCCTACATTACATTTTGTGTACCAACTAATAACAGACTCTGCATAATGTGCTGCTTATACCTAGACTAGCATGTACAATTCAATTATAGCAGGCAGCAATTTAAAGTAATTCAGTTTGATAAATTGTTTCAAATTGCAGTAAAGAGAATGCTGTGCTCCATTTTTTTTAAACTTTTCAAGTATTTCAGTGTTAACTGCTTTACAATTGAGTATTAAATTCATTTCAATCATTAATCAATTAAGTACTGTGAGCTGCTCTTTTGAGTCCAGACCACAGGTTAAGAAACCAGTGACTAGTGTTTTGAACACTTTACACAGTAGTTTTGTGCAGGCAATGGCATTAAAAGACCTTTCCTCTTTCTCAGGTAACCTAGAAACTCAATAAAGTGTCGCTCTGATCTCATCTAATGTCTCTCTATATTGAATCTGGCCAGAGATTACATTAAAGCTCCTGGGGATGTCTCTGAATATTACTGAGGGGTTTATGAGCAGGAAATAATAAATCCATGGCTAAATTCCTCCAGCAATCCAATTTATGCAATTGACAATCAACTGTACTGTATATATTAAAAAAAAAAACTCCTGGTGCTATATCTCTGTTTTTTTCCACCCAATTATGCAGCTATGAATGTTTTTATTGCTCTGCTCACAACTGTATTGAAAGAAGGATGGCATCATTTATACAATAATGAGTATTAACCACAGATTTGTCACATACCAGCAATCTCCAAATGTCTTGAATTATCTCTAGAAACTAACGAACTGCACGCAGTTGCTGTTCTCCAACTGCCACTTACACAAAAAATATTACCTGCAGTGATAACAGGCTGCTGTAAAATGTGATGGCTTTGTGTTTGAATGCAGGGGTGCGTCCACAGATAGGCCTGGGGTGGCACTGGCCAGTATGCTAATCTATGATTGGCTATCGGTCCGGTCCGAGGCAGGAGCTTAGTTCGTACTTTGTAGTGTTGTAGATTTAAAGTTTTGCACAATTTTGTCAACACAATATTTTGTCCACACAGACTTTTTTATTTTTTTATTTTTGGTACTTTATACTGTGACTGTATTTTTGAATGTGCATTGTTATATTTTGTATGTAGCCCACTGTTGGAGGTACAATTTCTTTTTTGAGGACTTAAAGAATAGTAGTGGAGACAGATATTGTAAATTAATGCTATTCCGACGTGTGTGTGTGTGTGTGTGTGTGTGTGTGTGTGTGTGTGTGTGCATTCACGTACTTCATGCTACCCCTTGGGCCGCCCCAGTCATAAAAGTCAGGACGCGCCACTGTATGGATGTAAATCCGAAACGTAGCTGTGCAGGATGTAGAGGGTGAGGGGGTCACTCGATGGTGGAGCTGTGCAGTAATTTTCCTCCCAGCCCTGAGCTGTAAGTAGGTCCCCCTTCCCACTTCTGTCCCCCCTCTCCCTTTTCCTCATCTTTCACTTCCTGTCTCCTTTGTCCTCCCTTTTCTCCCACATTTGATTTCTTTTCCTCTTTGGTGTGTGTTACCTGTCAGTAACATAATACCATGTTCACTGCAACAATTTTTCTTCTTTGTGCAGAAATGATGGTCCATCATATTAATGGCACAATATGGATTTTTTTTGGACCTATAGATTACATGTATATTCACATATAAGACCAGGCAAAATTATTTTGTTCCTAAACTGATCATAACTCAAAATACTGGCCTGATTTACCATATTTAAAATATTATTGTCATTGGCAGGAAAACATTTATGACCAGATTTAGTTTTTGTCAGGTGTTTTCCCTTTTTAAAAGACCCATCGATCAATGTGTAAGTGATAGCAGGTCTCGATCCTGTGTTGTGAATTTTGTTGGGCTGCCATTTGGTTTATGCTTCAATTAATCAATTAATAAAAATAAAATTTTACTTGTAAAGCACTTGTCTTACAGGTAAGTGCAATTCAAACCCTAACAGTACTGGAGACTAATGCAGACGAATAATAGTAATGATAGACGTGAAATTATAAAGACAATAAAATAGATAAAAGACAAAGAAAACATTTAAAATAATAATAAAAAAATGAGATAATGGATATTTTAATTAAATGTGAGGCTAGAAAATATGTTTTAAGTTAATGTTTAAAGATATCAGCACTTTTAGCGACTCTCAGATCCTCAGGAAGGCTATTAGTTAAACAACTAAAACATATGTTCCAGAGGGGCCTTCCTGGTTCATACATCACAGGCATCATCAGATAAACAGCCTGGCGCAAGACCATACAGAGTTTTATACACTTGTATAAAATCTCAATCAATTTGAAAACTGACAGGCAACCAATGTAATAATTTTGAAATTATTTAATATACTGATTATGTCTTTAAGGTTTGTCTATAGTCTGAAGGACAGAAGACAGCGCGGAGCTGCTTGATTCGCTGATTAACTGGTTTTCCAGACTGAAGATTTGGCACTAAGACCTGTTTCACTTACTGAAAATGATAAGTATCAAATCGTGCTTCTAAAACCTGTTTGGAGTTGGGAAAAGTGTCACAATCAAATGCTGAGATTGTATGACAAAGATGCCCCAGGGCACAAAAACGGCCTGCAAAGCCCTGCACTGAGCCCTCTCCAGCGGAGCAGTTGCATAATGGGAGCTACTTTGATTGTGTGTGTTCCACCGATTAATCTGGCTTAGAGAGAATATTAATGCCCGAGTTCCCAAACACACATGAACAGAATCATAATGTTCTCATTATAATCATTGAGCTCTATGAGCTCTCATTTACATCTGATGCAGAGAGCAGCTGTGCCAAAAGGGCTGCGTCTATTATGTAAGGAGCCCAAACTCCTCACACTTCTTATCACCAGGGGTCGTTGTTTCGCTGCAGTGGGTTATTATTCAAAACAGTCCTCGCCACATGACTCTAATAAAACCAGAGAGGGAGAGGGGGGGTATACATAAACAAAGACCTGTCTCTCTTGCTGAGAGAAAAGGCTGTTTTAAACGGACCGGAGTAACCAAACAAAGTAATCGAATGATCTACTGCACCTAGTAAGCCTAGAGAGACCACATGTTTGTTTTTATTTGGGAGAAGAGAGGAAAAGCCTCGAGTCCCTAAAGAGAGTGTATTGTGGTTTGAACAATGCAGTTTATTGTAAAAAGTACTGAATCATAGACTTGTGCAAACACATTTACGTAGTATAGAAGTTACACAAAAAAAAAGGTAATTTTAGTTCATGCACAACCTTTAAGGCTAATTAATTTGTTCACTGAAATATCCATGGCGGTCATGCACACAGGCCAGTAAAGAGAAGCTGTGTTTTTCAAAGTGGAAAGAAGATTATAAAACTGAGCGAAACAATAGAGAGTGATTTCTAATGAAGACAGGTGGAAGGCATGAGGATGACCTCAGTTTATCTGACATGACCCCAGAGTGCCTGAAGGCTCGAGGATGGAGGAGAAATTAGGGACTGATGGATGGAGATGATTGGGGTTAGAAAAAGTAGGCCACCAAGACAGAGAAAAGAGAGTGGACAGTGAAAAACAAGACAGAGAAAGAGAATCCAGGAGAGAGTAAAAAGAAAAAAAAGCTAATTTACACTATTTCCTTTTTTATGTCTGGCATTGACGGTTAAGTGTTTTCATTTTTATGAATGTTTGTGTCAGAGCAGGAGGACGACAGATAGAAAGAGACAGAGAGAAAAGAAAACAGGAGGAGGGAGGAGGGAGAGAGGAAGCTTACATGTGTCAACAACTAAAGCTGGACTGAGATTTTAGACTGTAACGTTGTTGCAAGGCAGCGGCGAGAGTGTGACAGCGATCTGGTCTGATTTGTTAAGCGTGTGCATGCAGCTCATACCTCCTTGTGGGTTCATGTATACATGGGTCATGCTTTGGTAAGTAGGTCAGAAACACATGGCATCATGCTGATTCATCAGGGATAAGTAAATCCTCAACAGCATGGCGGTGGCCCATATCCCGCCACACTTAATTCACCTTTTAATGACACAATAGAAATTTGGGACACAGCCTTGTGTGTCTTGAGGAGGGGATGACAATCGCTGCCTCACTGCAGGACTCAAGCCTGTGCAGTTAAAAGATTATTTGTAATGTCTACAAGTGCATTACGTATATATTTAACTGTTTTTGGAACATGTCATGAATGTCATTTGGGTTGCTTTAGCCTTAACAATGCAGCATGTAATCCAGCGTTACTCTTTGACATTTTATCTAAATGATATCAGCCTCACTGTTTATTGTTCGCTCTCCCACAGCCGTATCAGGGGTGCATTACGTTTTCTGCTAATGCTAACCATACCACTGCTGGTAGTTCACATTAAAGGCCTTCAACTGGCAACGCATAGGATCGCCAACAGCGATTGTTCATCAAAAACAGAGTCTTCAAAACAAGCTACAGCTGTGTGGAAAACCAACCGCACTGTGTGCTGCATGAAATTAGATCAGCAATTATATTTGACTGACTTCTCTATTAAAACAACTTGAGTTTGTTTGGCTGCACTATAAACAGGTACACCAGCTGCTCTTCTGTTGTATTTCTGACAAAGCAGCTGCTCAAGGAGTGTTTGCTGTGGTATTACCACCAGTAACCATAGGTGTCGCCAAATCAATCAGGACTGAGATCTTAAGGATTACAACTTTAACGTATAATAATATACAACGTTTGATGACCCATAGATCCACTAATGTAAAAAAAAAATATATCACTCAATTTATCATATCAAGGCCTACAATTCTTTTTTTTAATTTGGTATGAACTTTTACCAGGACATCTGGTACACTTAAAGTAGCAATGTGTGATTGTATGATTGTATTTCTATTTAGCAGAAAGGGGAAAAAATGGCTTCTTGGCCAGGAATCTATCTCTCAATCTCTCTCTGCACAGAGGCAGATAGATAGAGGGTCTGCGAGAGGAATGGAGAAAGAGAAAAATGGGGCCCCAGGTCGGCCCTTAACAACACTTGAGTGATAGATGGTTTGTCAAACACTCTGATTGCCGCAGGCCAAGAACGCAGAGCAGTCATGGGTATAATTTAAGTTCTTTCAAGCATGTGTGAAATTTAAAACTTTCCTCCGTTTGATGGCCTGGACCAAAACACATGTCATCCATTATAAATTCAAAGGCCAACGTTTTCCGAATGTAACACAAGCAGAGGATTGTTAGGTGCTTCTTTAGCTCCGTCTTGAAAGGTGTGACTGACTGTCAATCTCTTTCTCCAGAGCAGCTGTCGGTAGCAAATGGATCACACATTTTTTGGTGCTGTTGCAGGATTATAGCTTGACATACAAACATATGCATACATGCAAAGACACACATACATGTACATGCACACATAAGCACACAGATTCCAGGTGTGGCTCAAAACTAGTAATCAGAGTTGGCCATTAATTAGCTGTTCTTATGGCTGAACGTACAATCCACTTCTCTCTTCGTTCAACAGCTGCCGTTGAAAAACAATCCTCTTGATGTAAACAAGTATGTGTGTTTTTTTTTCCTGACTCCACTTCTGTTGGAGGTAAACAGGCGTTCTCTGAAAGCCAATCTGGCATGAGAGGAGAGCACGGCTGTGCGTGCGTGTGCATATCAGTGTGTGAGTCTTTGCATGTGCATATGTGTGCATTTGTGGGTGTTACCTCACCTTCAGGGCAGATGATTCATTACAGACAAGCCATGGGGTCGGGGGCCCTGTCAGCGACTGTTGTCATGGAAGCGAGCGCTGGAAACAGCAGATCTCCTTTCAGTATCATCTTCAGATTGTTGGGACTCGACTTGGTTTTCTCTCTCTCTTTCTTCTTATTGTCTCTCTGTGTACTGCTGTGCCTCTCCATCTTATCCCTCTTGCTCACGCTTTTTGCATCTCTGAGATGATTTCTTTCTTTCTTTTTGTTAGTTTTCATTATATGTGGATATAAAATAATTCATATAAACAAATAATTTTGTATCCTTAATCTTTGTTCAGACCACTACTTTTGCAATGCTATAATATGCTAAACTACTTATGCAATGTAGCATTTCTCCATTTTCCAGTGCAAGAAGCGACATGACTGTTAAAATGGCTCCCCGGTGGACACATACCAGGTCATGCTCATGCTCACATGCACATATCTTCTTTTTCTCAGAGAATCTGCAATTAATTTCCACAGTGTAGCATGCACATGCACTCACACACACTACATAGACTAAGACCCTGTGACCCAGCTGTACGTACGGCTGCAATATTTCTCTACTCTATCGATCTTCGCTCAGTCTGGCGTCTCTCTTTTCTCCTCTCTGATGTTGAAACCCAGGCTGGCCTTGGTAAACTGGTTTGCCGAGGAAATTCAGAGGCGGGCCTGAAGAAAATGTGTAAAGCAACAGAGGCACCTGTGTGACTGATGTCCTGTGTTTGATTGGGGCACAGTTTTAAAGAAAGGTGGCACACATGTAAAATGAGTAAAGACATTATTTTCAGTTGCAACATTTTTTGGTGTAATAATTAAATTAAAAAACTTTAAACATTCAAATATGAAATAATATCAACAAATAGTTGGTATTTGTGACTCCAAATAGCCCACAGCTATTGACAGATTATGAGACAATGGGCCCCTGGACACAGACATGTAAAAGGCCCCCCCACCCCTCCTACATGTAAGAGAAGGACTGAAAGAGACACAAAGTGACTACACTGTACTACACTGTAGTCGTGTAGTTGCATCTCTTTTTGCATTACTTTATACTCATTGTGTGTCTTTGTTATTGTTTTGTGTCTCTTTGTGGTAATTTCGCATCACTTTGCAGTCATTTTATGTCTCTTTGTAGTCATTTTGCGTCAATTTGTGGTCGCTTTGCATCTCTTTGTAGTTGTTTGACTTTCTTTTTAAAAAATCAACTCATACAGAGGTTCTGACACTAAAAAGCCAACTTCATATCAGTATGTGAAGGCCACAGATGCTGGACATACACAGAGGCATGTGCAGACGTGTACAGACATGTACAGTCATTAGATGATGTTGACAAAGTTTTTCTCTTCAGGTAACACATTTCATCTTTCATTCACGAGTGCAAAAATGAATGATGATATCACTCTTACAACATGCGTTGTAACCATAGAAATGAGGACAGGATTAGCACTTAATTAGCAATGAAGGGAAGGGTGGGAAAAATAACAGCAGATGGGAGGAATGAGATATGAGGTAATGAACTTTCAGGCCTTACAGACAGAAGCACACAAAGGCCTTTGGATCTTTGCAGCTGACTGGTTCTTCAAAGACGACAGTATGAATGAAGGGACTTACTCATAATCAAGTTTGGAGTCACATTGTGGTTGAAGAACAATATAAATGCCTATGATTGTGCCAAGTGTTTAAAGGTGGAAACACTGATTTAGCAGTAGTTTCGCCTGTGTGTCGCACTGAATACACAATCTCATCTAAGCCTGGATCGTAATATCATCCTGAGAAGATAAATATCCCAGTCCCAGTAGGTTGATATCCCTGGTCCAGATCCATTCTTATTTAATATTCCTCTAAGACTCACTTTATATCTCACAGACATAATCTCTGCCATAATCTCTTCTGGGTCCCAGTATTATCTATTTGGCTGTCTAAATTGATGTTTATTCCTCTATCCTTTTATCAAACCTCTGTCATAACTCTGCAAATGCCTGTGGTCGCTTCTTCCTGTCATGACTGTCAGATGCGATATTATCTGGATGGAGGCAGAGCAATATCGACAGACAACAGGACAAACACTGTGTGAGGAAGCAGCGCAGACAGATACACCATGGTAAATGTCAGCTTTAATTGGATGCCTATCGTTTCAATATTGCCCGTCAAGACCAAATAAACAGCATGACTACCGATGACAGGATGTCAAGCTAATATGCACCTGAGGGTAATAAATTCAGCCATCTCTGGTATCAACAGCTGCAGGGAGGACAAATACCAAGTCAAAAGTGAACTGAAGGGCACTCCAGTTTGCTTCTTATTTGTTTGTTTAGCTAATTAGTTCATGCTACCCATGTCACATCTAGTTCACCTTGCCACAAGCATAACACCACAGTTGATTTAGGTAAGCAGCAGAATACTGAAGCAGCAGCATTAGTGCAGCTTCAGTTTAAAGGTTATTCTGAGTGAGAGCATTTGTCTACAAAACCACTTAAGGACAAGCAAAAGAGCTTCTCTGCCTCTGCAGCTTTCAGCAACGCCAGCAGCATGGCTCCATGTCGGTTTGTCGGTCAGTCCACCACTGTGGTCCATTAAATTTTGTACAATCACTCATGGTGCCCCAGAGGATGAAGCATACCGATTTTGGTGATTCACTGACTTTTCCTCTGGCACCAACACGAGATTGACATTTTTTCTTTTCGATGAAATGTCTCCACAAACTATTGGATGAATTGCCATGAAATTTTGTACAGACATTCATGTTCCCCTCAGGATGAATTGTAATAACTTTGTGATCCTCTGACTTTTCATCTAGCTCCATCATCGGGTCAAACTTTGGTTTATGACCAAATACCTGCAAAACTAATGACGTTTCCATCAGCCTTAGCTGTACTTTGTGTTTTGTGCTAATTAGAAAATGTTAGCATGCTAACACGCTAAACTGAGATGAACATGATAAACATTGTACCCTCTAAACATCAGCATGTTAGCGTTATACTTCCTGACTTTTGTAGTATTTATTTTTTAAATCTTTTTTATTTTCTCTTACTGTGTTTATTGTTATCACATGGTCGTCTTCAGGAGATTGAGTTTGCTCATGTAGATGTTCAAACTTTCTACTTTTTTTTGGCAACTGAGCAAGCATATGAGTGGGTCTTGAATACAGTAACTGTTTTAACCATCACAACTTGGAGGAAAAGGAAGACGCACCCTGTAGTTTGGCACACTGACCTATTGATGTGAACCTGGTGCAGGTGAAAGATAGGTACAAACCAGATTACAGCCACACAGAGAGTCGGAGTGAGAGAGATTAGTGGGCATTTGAAAGGGGAGAAGGGAGAGGATTTAGCAGGATGAGAGAGGAGAGGATGGGGGATTATGGAAGCCAGAGCCTGGATCCCAAAATAATCCTCTCAGTATACTGGGCTTTATGCGCTGTGGGGCAACGGCCAGTTTCAGATATTAAATTGTCATTGCATTCATGCGCCACAGTTTGAACGTGCAGAAAGCACTTCCGAATGTGTTATCATCACCACCGCTGTTTTAGAGGAGGTGTTTGATTTCTCCTTTAGTTTCTATCTCTCTGCCCCAACACACACACACACAGAGTGCACACACACATACGCACACAGCGACAGGCGCATTCATTCCATCTGCCTTAATCTGGAAAGCTGGTTGGGAGCTGCGTGCCCGTATGTGAAGCTGTAAGCGCCTCCTTCTTTCCATGCTCCATGTTCTAATTTGGGTATTGCCATGGTTACATAAGATTCAGGGTCAGGAGGTCAGTGACGTTGCAGGCGAACACCGGATGGATGTGTGGCTGCTTCATGGCGACAGAGGGACACGCTGAGGGACATAATATAACCCGAGAAAGGCGGCAGATGAGGATCAGGAAGGAAACCATCAGACTGACAAAACCACCAAAAAGGGAGGAAGAGGAAGTTTACAGAGAATATAATAAAGCTAAACAGTTAGACTTTTCCCAGCATTGTATTTTTAAACTGTGCATTCAGGAAAAAGCAATGCATTTTTGCTTTGCATTCAAGTTCTCGTGTTTTATTCTTTTTTTAATTTGAGCACTTGCAGGAGAGGAAAAGTGGGAGAGGCAGGATAGAAAAGTATAGTTAAGAGACTCTATGTACACAAGCATGTGAGCATGGAGGAACAATAGAGAGAGAGATAAGAACATGAAGCATTCATACTGTAGGTGGTGCTGGGAGACTGTGTGTAAATGTATGAGCTTCGATTCAGGACAAAAGCGTTGAGAGTGGAAAAAGACAGAAAGACATGGGGGAGACCACGCATGTACGCCAGAAAGACAAGAGAGGGAGGGGTGTGAAAGCTCTGTGTTGCTCCACTAACCTACTTTCCATAATCTCTCTCTTCTCATTTCATAACTGTGCCTAAGTTACATGATCCACTCGTCATCTCACCCACCCATCTAACCCACACTTGCAAATCAATTATTTTCATCGGCACTGTTATTAATGATTTTGGTTTGTGTCATGTGCTATTCTGTGGCAGAGACAGAGGGTGTGCCTGCTCTCTTTCTAATACACAAACCCACATTTCAAAGGAACGAATATGTACCCGGTGAACTGTAATAAACTAAATATGGATAGATAGATAGATAGATAGATAGATAGATAGATAGATAGATAGATAGATAGATAGATAGATAGATAGATAGATAGATAGATAGATAGATAGATAGATAATTAAATTGAATTGAATTTATTTTAATACACTTATGGGTTAAAAGCTTTCATCTCACTGCTTTAAAAGTTTTAAATGTAACCTGGATTTCAACATTTCAGGAAATGGAAAACAAAACAAAATACAGCACAACAACCTGTGTTCACATGTAATACCTCTGCCGAGATTAGTGTTTGTTAATCCAGTGATATAATGAAGAGTTGTTGCAATGCTGCATCTAGGAAAACTGAGGACACAATGCCTTCTCTTCCAATAGATATGGCTATTTAATCCACAAGCAAATAAGTACCACAGCAAATTTAGACTATATTATTTTATATGCATGATCCCTATTTGTAGAGTAATAGGTTATAGTTTTGATCCATTGTTGTATGGATGTTTCTAATGATATTTCTCTCTATGGTTCTTTCTTATGTCGTGTTTGTATAATGCACAACAGCAGCAACCAACCAAAAATGTTCATGCTTCATATTTTCTGTTGAAAGTGACAGAAATATCTTTTTTTTTAGAGCAAGCAATGGAAACACTATAACCACCATATAGGATAAATAAGGAAAACATTTGCACATTCATTATCTGTGCTCCTATCTTGTCCCTGCAACTAAAAGTGATGATAATATACAAATTTTACAGTGTTATGGTATCATAAAGGATCATTCCAGTGAAAGCCCATCCTTCCATTACCCTGACCATTTTATAAAATTATAGGCTACCATATAGCTTTTTAGATTGTCAAATGCATGTTTCCTACCTTCTATGTGGCCACAGGTTGACATTCATTTCAGTATGTAACAAAAATCACTTTTCAGATACTGGAATTCTCTGTAACCTGGACTATATCCTCAAATATATTACAGCAAACATCATGTTTAGATCTTGCTTTTTTTGTTGTTGCAAAATTAGACTATTCTTGTACTTTCACTTGCATTATCATGACTTAGTGATACCATAACTAACAGAAAACAAAAGAAAGCTTCATTTGAGCTATGAGCTGATCTCTGGTATACATTTTTATGTGGTTTATAGGGTAAGAATACATGCAAAAACACATTTAAGTCTGTTTATAAATCTCCAATCCAATAATTTATAGACTAGCCTATATTGTATATTGAGGGGGACCTCTTTCTTGTAATATTAATCTATATTAATATGTAGGACTGCCATAGTTCCTTTTCATTTGGGAATAGTGGGGAAGAAAAATAAAACATTGCTGCTGCGTATTAAAATAAAAGAATCTGCCAGGAATTAAAACTGTGGGCTTATTATTAAATAGTTCCCACGCCGTTTTACTGTCGGTCTGAACTGACACACTGCCACACTTTCCCACGCACGCGAGAACCTCCTTAAAGCGCGCGGAGGGTGGCGCCGACGCGCGCGCGTCAGCTCACGGGGCACGAGGCGGGCGGACCGCGGGGTGAGGATCATGGGTAGTCCACGCGCCGAAACTAGGTTACAGCGAGCCGCAGAGCAAGACAGAGCTGAGAGACGAAGAGCCGCTGCATTATTGTTCTATAGGCGTTTTTTCACAACAGCACCTCTGAGACTGCGCGGAGCTGACAGAAAGTAAATAACTGAACCTCACCGTTGCTTGTATTTATTTTTAAGGTCGGCTCGTACGAAGAACAGGTAGAAAATCCATATGAGGATTTGCTGTTGTGACACTTTTCAGCTGCTCCGGTTTGGAGCAAATAACTGCGCGTCACTCTTAGTGTTTCTTGGCTTCATTTCCACCTGGAGTTGTATGACTCGAAGAGTTGGCTAGACTTCACCGCCGACATGAGAGGTGAGTTTGTGGAAATTATTACATTTGTTAGAACTTAATTTTGACAGCCGGACACGTCTGGTGTTTGCAAATAACTTCTGAGTTGCAGGTAGAGTGATGAAGGCACTGCTTTGAGTCAGAGTCCGAAGTGCGTAGGCTGCAGGCGCGCACTGGAATAAACACCAGACTGCATCACAGAGGGAAATAAAAACCTTTTTCTGGGTTGTAGGTTGTATGCTATGTAAAATGATCACCTTAAGGACCTTAAAAGTTGTTTACACAATGTTTAAGCTTAATAGGCTCATGTTAGGATGTTTAAGAGTGGATGATTTTAATTATAGCACATATGCATTTTATACGCAAATGTCCAGTGTGTTTAGTCTACTTGTATAAATTGTAAGGGTTTTGTGCACTTACATAGTTTTGCCTGTGTTGTAGCTGTGGTTACTTTATTGCACCGGTGAGCGACTCCAGTTATGTAAGAGAGAGGGTACGGAGGGAGGGAGGGAGTGAGCGGAGTGATTCAGAGGCTGTCAACCAGCACGAAAATCTGTTGGCAGGGATTGTTTACGATGAATAAATAGTCCCTTTTTCTTAGATTTTCCTCCCTTTTCTAATTTGCTGTATTTTATCACACGTTCGTATCACTTTTATACGATCCAACCATCAGTTTTACAATTTTACTGATGACATTTTTTTCAGTTATTCTTTAATGCGCATGATGTTTTAATGTGCCTGAAAGCACTGATGGTGTGTTTTACGACAGTTACTTCATCAGCCAGCATGTTTTTGTTTTCAGCGTCAGCAGTATGGCGGCCAGTGTTGGGGGCTGGAAGAGAGAGAGAGAGAGAGAGAGAGAGAGGAGGTGCTCCATTAACCTAGTTCTGTCATTGAAGATTACAGCAAGTGTGTGTGTGTGTGTGTGTGTGCATGTGGGTGGAGGGGCATGGTCTGTCGTCATTACTGATGAGACATTGTTGATAATTTACATCAGTTGTCAGGGCAGAGTGCTCCTCTTTAAAATACTGTAGATATGAGATGCACTAGAAGAGCCTGATTTAAATGCACCTTGCAAGACGCACGCTGCCTGTCATTACCTTTTCTTACAAAAAAAAACACCCCATTATTTTTATGTGAAGTTCTGTGGCAAAGATTTAAAAAAATATCTGTTTATATATTTTTTTGCTTGTAGTAAGATTTAACAGTTAAAAATGAATTGTTATGTGGTGTTGTGATGTCAAAGCCATGCACCGCTGTGACAAGCAGGATGTGGGCACAGCAAGCCCATATGTAACCATGAAGCACAGCAGGGTTCAGTTAAGCTCAGTTTCCTCTGTCAGCTAAGGTTACTTACAGCAACCAGAGTGTGTTTTACTCCAGTCAAGCGCAGCTTGTCAATCAGATTTTATAAACGAAAAAAAATATATATATACATTTATACACAGTCTTCAATTGAATTTACTACAAAAAAATCATAAAATAGGCTAGAGTGTGTGTTCACAAGCAGTTTATAGATTTTATTTTCCTAAGTCATCTTCATACCTGATAGACTGTAATTAACAATGTTGTTGTAGTCCTACATGTTTATCTAGGAGTTATTCTAGTAACACCAACAGACAGGTTAGGCAAGTACGATGCAACACGATCAAATAAACAAACTTCAATAAAGCATTCTTAGAGAACATGCCTCAGTGCACTAACGGTGTGCAGTGCTGAAGCCCTATAAGACTGTGTTGGAGCTCAGTTAGCCCAGGATCAAAGGTACGGTAGCAGTAAAGAGGAAAGGCTGCTCTCTGGTCTCCAAGGCCACCGCTGTGCTGAGCTCAGCCCTTGAGCCACTAGGCTATCTGTTGAGTGTGCAGCCTTGGGGGAGTTCACGGCGAGCTACAGTATGTGTCAAGGTGCCCTTTCTCTCTGACAACTGCACGCTAAGATTCCCGTCCCCTTATCTAAAGCTTTAACTCTTCACCTAGCCTGCATGTTAGTATGCAAGCAAAATGTCAAAATGTTAGCATGTATCTGTGCTTTTTTGCCTATTTTGACAACTAGGGACACAATTCATTTTGCTGCACAATGATGTAACAATGATTACATAAAAATAATGTTTTTCTTTAGGGCTTTGTAGTATCTTAAGGCAAAGTCATTTTGATAGGCCGTATCTATTTTCCAAGTATGCATAAGGATAAGTGACATCTGAACAGATGTAGAAGAGATTATAATTCAAGGCGACTGTGATTGCTGCAGTATAGTCCTAAATATGTTCCTGCGGTTTGGAGCAGTGGGCAAAATGGCATGCTGTGAAATGAATTCCTCAGTCTGGTTTTGCTTGTGTGGCAGAGGCCCACTTGGGTTTGGGCTTGGAGCTGCGTAAACAGCACGATCAAATGAATGCACTGATCTGATCAATGGTGAGGGATTACGAAGGCACAGAGTGTGAAGCCTGGTTTCTTGGCAGGCGTAGCATTGTTGCTCAGAGTGTGGATGTTTATTATGAGAACAGTGGGAAAAGGTCTAAGTATGTAGAATAGTAAACCTTATTCATGAGATGAGAATGTTGTTTGCAAGGTATAGTTTTCTTTCAAGTCACCCAATTTACATGTTTCAAATTTCTATTATATTTTCTGTAGCACTGTGTCTATTTATCTATAGCTATACACCATGACATTGCTGCCTTCCAGTTATAGGCAGTGTAAATGTCCCAGTTTTTTACTGCAGACCTCTTCTCCCAGTTTTTGGCTGAAATATTTCTTATAATACACAATTTTGTAAACCAACTGTTCCTATTCAGTGTTACTCTTCTGCTCTTAGTGCTCTAAAACCACTTAAGCAACGGTTACAGTTAAGAGCAATGCATGATGCAGGCCTCTGAGATGGACCCGGTTTTCCCTCATCCTACTACTATTGCATCTGCTGAGTAATTACCTTAACCTGCAGTGCATTTTTAAAGAGTTGGGGGTCATATTATACTATATGCATTCTCTAGGTAGGTCAGTGGGAGGAGAGGAAGAGTACAGTAGTTGTATGGAAAACGTGGTGAGAGAGAAGAGAGAATGACAGACAGCAGACATTACTGGATATTTATTAAAATCACTGCCAACTTGTGAAAAGCCTTTCTGTAGGTAACTTTATAGTATGTTGCACAATACACCATATATGCCGCTCCTCCAATAGAGCCCCCCGAAGCCCCTTAGAATGTAGGTTAAGTATATAGTATGTCAGGTAAATGTATAGTGCAAGGTAAATAGGACCTTGGACTCTGTTTGATTAGCTGGGAGGAGAGGGCAAAGTCTCCCTAGCAGAGGGTTTACAGCACTGATGAACAAAAGTGCTGACCAGTGGAGACTGGCACACTGACTGAAACAGAAATTACTTTTAAATCACCACATATGTTTGAGTTTGGGTTTTTCAACACTTTGGCATAGGAACTGCACAACAAAGCTCCTATGAGTAGTATTGAATTACGGTTTTGTCATTTACATAATATGCTGGATGTTGTTTAAGCTCCGTTTACGCTTTAAAGCTAGTATTCACCTAGCCAAGTTAAGTTATATAATTCAACATTTTCAACTTTGATTACATTCTGTCTACAATATAGAGATTGTTGTGTTTAAACATTTAACAGCTTTTAACAGATGCTAGTAGCATTTAAACACAGAGAATTTGTGTTTTTCTTGTTGGTGGAAGGAGATTTTTCCTTAGAACAAAGATTCATGGAAATGTTCTAAGTAAACTCTGATGAGAATAAAGAAACTATTGTTCAGGCCCGTGCTGCAACGCAACATAGCAAAAAATTACTCTTCGCAGAGTAGACTGTTTTAGCTATCGGACACCTCTCTAATAATTGCTCTACACGCTGTTATTTACAATAAACATTGTACACTTGTGTGCTGTGTTGTGATTTGTGCAACATTTATTTGCCAATAGACCAGAACGGCAGAAGGAATCTCCAGGCAGCCAACTGCACCAGAGTAAAAATAGATTAACGGTCTAGCTCAAACACAGCTGAAATTTCACTCAAATACTTGACATGCTGCAACAAGTTGAGAGCTACTATTAGCTACGTTTGTTGCCCCGGCTGCAGTTTACCGTACTAGATGTTTTTGGAAGTATTTCCAGATGATGACCCTCCCTTTACTTAAGTCAGATTTGGTTCCACCTTAAAACATGCAAGAAACCAGGTTGTGTTCCTTGTGAGGTTGCCGCCAAAAGCGCCTCCCCCTTTTGCTGAATGAGAAACTGTGTCAGTGGAGCAGCTCCTGCTCTCTGGGCCTGACGGCGCTGCTCAGCTGACTGGCAGGTGAGGCGGCGAGTCGCAGACAAAGCCGCTCGCTCAGCAGCCAATGGGAGCGCAGGGTGGGCGGGTGGGTGAGGGAGGATCGTCACTCCGTTGCCAAGGCAACCACCTTTGAATGAGTGTGTTCATGGAATGCGGCCAGACGGCAGTTATATAACAGGCTGAAGGGCGGGGTAGAGGCTCTGGAGGGGGAGCGATAAAGGGAGCCATGGAGAAAGGGATTTTTTTTTCCCATTGCCCTTTTATTTATTTATATCCCTCAGTTGTGTTGCGTTGGCCAGTAGGAATGCTACCCAACTGAAACACTCAAATATGTCACCTTTGCTGCACAGAAAATCTTTGTTGAAGGAATATTCGGGGTAATGTCAGTCACTAACCGCTTTAGCGTTGCCTCAGTGTGTGACGCATATCTGTCCCCACACAGAGTGACTCATGTTATTGGTTGGTTGTGAGTAGTTTATAAAAGAGCCTTTAGAAAACAGCAATTTTCTGAAGAGCTGTGATGGCCAGTCAAAGCCATCACTGCGATTTACAGGTTACCTAATACCCTGTGTGACCCAACAGAAGTGGTTTAGGGATTGTTTGGTACTCCCTGCAGCCCGAGCCAAATCAAATCTCACACGCAGTCTACACAGTAACGGTCAGTTGCAGTTGTTTTGTGGGTTACAATTGTAGGCCTCGGAGGCAGCACTACAGTATGTCTTTGTTAACCTGCTAACATTTTGTTCATCCTGGAGAAGGAGCGACAGAGAGAGAGAGAGAAAGAGAGAGAGAGAGCCGTGAAACTTTATAACCCCGGGCCTCAGCTAATGCAATTGACCTGCTATTCTGGGCTTGAGGAGGCCCAGCTACTTAGATAAACAACATAATGAAAAGAACAGGCTGTTCCTGTTTAAGAAGGCTCAGGCTTCCACAATGAACCCAAGGTGTATAATGTATAGGCAGTTTGCTTTGTCAATCACAGGATCCACTGTGACTTCTTCTTGACACTTCTCGTTTCTTCACAATCCTGTAACATTGTCACAAATGCACGTCATTGTTATTAGCTACATTTCAAACCTTGTGATGCTCAGATGACATTTGACTGCCATGAAAGAACCTGAAATTATTGTGAGTCTATCTGCACCAGGAAATATCACATGCAAGGTGGTGGTTGAGTTCAGTTTGAGTGAAAAATCAGGGTTGTCTAGAGTAAATACTGCTTTATTGTAGGCTGCCCACTGCATTTGATATGACTGAGGTGTTTTGTTGACAATATCTGCAGTCAGCATGATAGGCCTAAAAAGCAAATGTTGAATGTTCCTATAACTGGCACAAAAAGTGCTTCTGTATCGCAATGCTACTGGACGGTTGCCATATCTTTACTTGTTACATAGCTGTGGGCTGAGTTTTTTATGTAGGTTTATGTAGATGTGTATCATTATAGGGATGTAACATTTATCTTTATTTATCGATTCATCTGCCAATGATTTTCTCGATTAATCGATTAGTTGTCTTGTCTAAAAAATGTCAGAAAATAAATTTAAAAAATGTTTCCCACTGCCCAAGGTGACATCTTTAAATGAAACAGTCCTAAAGTAAAAAATATTCAATGATGTAAAACAGAGAAAAGCAGCAAATTCTTACCCTGGAGACGCAAGATTGCTTGAAAAATTTCTCAAACAATTAACCGATTGTCAAAATCACTGACTAATTGATTAATTGGCTAATCCTTTCAGATCTAGATCATGATGCCTCAATAAATCCATGTATTTATTTGTTGCTAGGTTACTAACTACATAAACTACATTTCTACGTTATGAGGTGCCTAATTAATCTGTACATGTTAGAATGTTTTTTACTATTTCACTGATTTTTTCCCTCATTGATCTCTCTCTCCAGCTCAAATAGAGGTGATTCCCTGTAAAATCTGTGGGGACAAATCATCAGGGATCCACTATGGTGTCATCACCTGTGAAGGCTGCAAGGTGAGCTATCAACCGTCTCCCCTCATCAGTTTTTAGTTACAGTAGTAAAAGTAGATAAAAACTTTAAGGTGTTGTTATCACCATTCTACTCAGTCTAATCAAAACATTTTGTCCATGATCTACAACACCCAACAAGCATTTAGGTGCTCACATTGTTTACCACTGATTCACATTTTGTGTGTGTGTATGTCTCTTTGTCTGTAGGGTTTCTTTCGACGCAGCCAGCAGAACAATGCCATGTACTCCTGCTCACGACAGAGGAACTGTCTTATTGACCGGACCAACCGTAACCGCTGTCAGCACTGCAGGCTGCAGAAGTGTCTCGCTCTGGGCATGAGCCGTGATGGTGAGTTCAGCCACTCAATCTATATTTAATTAACTCAGAGTTTCCACCTCCCACTTTTTGCTTATCACATTGAATGAGTCATGTAATCCTTGTTTGACCTAGACTATACCTTCTTGAATGTTTAATTTTTGTCTTTACATCCTCCTGTTGCAGCGGTCAAGTTTGGTCGAATGTCCAAAAAGCAGCGTGACAGCCTGTATGCAGAGGTCCAGAAGCACCAGCAGTCCCAGGAGTGTGCGGGACTTGGCGCCCGCGAGGAGAATAGTGACATGGCCAACCACGGGCGCACCTACAGAAGAGGCTCCAACGCTGCGCTCAGCGATCTGGACGACATTACCACGCTGCCTGAAGGCCTGCTTTTCGACCTGCCGCTGACCCCAGAGGATGCTGGTGGAGACTACTGTAACCTGGACATGCTGGGCGGCAGTGCAGGCAGCAGCTCATCCTCTCAGAGTTCACCAGAACAGACCAACTTGGACTTTGTAGACATCAACCACAGCATCAAGCACGAGTACCAGCTATTGCACGACTCTGGACTCTTCTCACATGCTATCCTCAACCCGCTGCCCGAGGGCTGCTCCCTGCTTGAGATAGGTCAGTATAAATCCTGTAATGCCTAGCTGCTGAATAATGGCTACTGTTGTTGTGTGTTTGAACCTTAAATCCCTCCTAAAAACTACATGAATCTCATTGCAAACTGTATAGAAGAAAAAAATAAAATAAAACTTTCCCTCTGTTCAGAGCGCATAACTCAGAGTGTGTTGAAGTCCCACATTGAGACGAGTCAGTACAGCACAGAGGAGCTGAAGAGAATGGCGTGGACCTTGTATAGCCCAGAAGAGACACGCTCATACCAGACCAAGGTATGTGTGACATCTGTTGTTGTTGTTGTTGTTGAATCTGTTGGAAATCTCAACCATCTACCTAATTGACTGATATACTACTGTATCTAAATCTATGAAATAATTACTGTAGAAGTTACACATTAACCATTTTTATATCACTACAGTTTGGCTCATCATGCTGTGTACAAGGTTCACAGATGAATGTTTTCAGTTTGTAACCTTGCACAAAAATCAACATCTAGAAAGATGTTTCCTAAAACAAATAGAAGTGCTCCCTTCTAATCACCATAGTTCATTCTTACTTGCATGTTCGTAAATCCAAACATTTTTATCACACATTTCCTACAGGGCTTTTTGTCTCACTAGTCAAGGTTATAGGCCATATAGCTATAAGGGAGATGCAGCAGTTGTTATCAAACATACTGTAGGTCAGGACGTCTTTAGTGGAAATCACACAACCAGACAATCCTTGATGTCTAAATAAGCACAGACTCACTGATACCTCCCAGGCATTGCAATTCTCATAAAAGCCTCTCTGTTTCTTGCTTTCTCTTTCAGTCAGCTGAGGTGATGTGGCAACAATGTGCCATTCACATCACCAGTGCAATCCAGTATGTGGTAGAGTTTGCCAAACACATCTCTGGCTTCATGGACCTCAGTCAGAACGATCAGATTATCCTCCTCAAAGCAGGTCAGTGCGTGGCACCAGTATACACACACTCTGAAGTCTAAAATAAGTTCTACACGTTGTGTTTAGCCACACAACAGCCACGAGCTGTTTTTACAACAGATGTGCCTCCAGCAAGACAGATAGTCTGCTGTGTGTATGTTCATTACTTTGAAAACCTTTAGCTGTGACACAGATAGCTGTTGTCATATGAACAGTATATTACCCTCAAGTGGTAGCTGAGTTCACAGTACAGTATCATATGCAAGCAGAGGGACTTGAAAAGGTGCATGGTTGTTCTGCTTCTGAAGAATGTCTGGCCTTGTTTTAATCACGCTGCCTCCTCTGGTCATCATACTGTAAAGTGCCTCAGCTTAAAAATCATGGCGGCCAATGTGTGATCTATTTCTTCCTGTATTGGAAATGTGAAATTAATGTATGGTTTTGAGTGACAACCAAAACAATACATCAGTCAAAACTGTGGCTTTGAGTGGCAGTCAAGGTATTTTCTTTTCTCATTCCATGAAGAACCAGAACACGAACACAAAGGTTTTCTCACAAGGCATTTAATTAGACTAATTAGATGTGTTGAAATCTTGATAATGTGTAAAAGTGTCCACACCCATACATGACCCACCCCAGGGTGGAGAAAGATTACAGGTTTGTGAATTAGGATAATTAGAAGTTACCAACACAATCAAACAAACACATTCCTGTAAGTATCATCACTATTAACATGACATATCCACAACCCCACAGTCAACAGTCATAATACAAATGTTGCTTAATTAAAAACAACCAAGATGCATATACACAAATATTTTCTAGGTCAGGTGTGAACCAGTAATTTAACAACAATGTGCATTGTCTGCATTGATTAAGTGAATCACATAAAAGTTCAGGTGACAATTCCCCTGTCATTAAAAGTGTTCCCAGTAAATTATATAAAATTACCTTGTCATGAAAGAGTGTTTCACTTTATGTAATCGAGACAGGGCAGATTTAAGTAGGCCTTCTTCTTACAACCTGCAGCACTACAAATTATGGATCATGTCAGTGATAATGTCACTTATTTTCAAAGTGATGAATATTGCAAGAAGCCCTCTCTGTTATTGTCAGAAGAGTATGTTTCCTTTTTGTGTAAGGTATTCTTCCTGATTCAATGCGGCATGTTTTTCTCTAGATGCCTGCGTTATCCAGGACAAAACAAAAACATACGTAGAGGGATCTAATGTTTCCTTAGACAATATGTGTATTAGATGTAAAATTACAGCCAATGCCCGAATATTTAATTATTACTCAAGTGTGCATGCTCTATTTCCTCTATTCCAACTTGTTCAGCCCAGAAACTATTTAGAAATGTATATGTTACTAAGCCTTTTTCTTTTTTTGTGTGTGTCTCCTCAGGCTGCATGGATGTTCTTCTGATCCGTATGTGTCGGGCCTATAACCCCGTCAATAATACATTGCTCTTTGATGGAAAGTTTGCCACTGCTCAGCTTTTCAAAGCTCTTGGTGAGTCAACACATTCACTATCTCTCTCTCTCTCATGTGAAACATATACACTTGATTAAAGGAGGAGCAGGGGATTTTAGGTCAACTTTTTTTATCTGTTTTATCTGTGTCAGAATCATCACAGTCAGTATTTGTGTTTTGATGATGACTTCCTTTTTCTCCCTCTCCTTCCCCCTAGGCTGTGACGACCTTGTGAATGCAGTGTTTGACTTAGCTAAAAGCTTGAGCCGTATACAGATGTCCGAGGAAGAGATGGCTCTCTTCAGTGCTGCTGTGCTGCTCTCACCAGGTGAGGTTATATGTCTTTAACTAAATGGATTTATCTTTACCAGGGAGACTTTTATGTACATTTCTGTATCAGATTTGCAAAGGGCTACAGACCTGCTCACTGTAGAATTTACACTCATACTAAATTAAATAAACCCGTAGAGGCCACTGTACAGTATTTCATTCATTTCACACATCCTATCCAGAGATCCTCCAAGTAAAGGAGAAGAAATTTGTTTGCTGATATTGCTGTCACTGATTTGAATGCACTTCAAAGTACATATTGTCAGTACTGCTGCACCCATGGCGACACCATAGTACTTATGCTGACAGGATATTGGCTTAGTGCCAGTGTAAAACTCCCTAATGGATCGTAGCCATGCATGTTATAATGCAATAGCTGTAAAAAAAAATTTTTTCCAAAGTATAATATACATTTTTACATTCCTGCTTTGCAGCCAGGCATTTATTTCAGTTCATTACAGTAGAGTATGAAAATCAGCTTACACAGAGAGAGAAACAATAAGCTTGTCACTGCAAAGGCAGTGGCATTCGGCAGCCTACGGTTAAATCTGGGATGTTAATGAATCATAAAAACTCCAACAAGAAGAGGTTTGAAAATGGCCCCTGCTGACAACTGCATTACCATGCAATGTTAATATAACTTTGACATTTAAAAAAGGCATTGTGATAGATGACTTACCTCAGACAAGTTTCATGTCTCCGCAAACTCATGAAGCCAGCGGCTGCCTTAATGGAACTCAATCAAACAAGTTACAATATGCTTTGAAAAATGGTCAGCAGTTATGTAAAGTATAAGCAATCAAAGTTAATCTGCCAAAGGTATACAACACAACGCATGTAATGCTCAGTGCATTTTGTATTCTTCTCCCACATGTTTGCACATTGTAAACCAGATGCGGTTCCACTAATGACAACATCTTGTCACTATAATTTCCCTCAGACCGACCCTGGCTGACAGATGTTCAGAAGATACAGAAGTTGCAGGAGAAAGTCTATGTGGCTCTGCAGCGCTGCCTACAAAAAGAGGGAGCATCAGAAGAGAAACTAGCTAAGGTACAAAGCCTGCTGCATCACTGTACCAGTTTGGCATAAAAAAACTGACATGATGCTTTGTTCAGCTACTGTATTAATAAGATGTTTAAGTGGTATTTATTTCTTCTTTTAACTCTTTCTGCTCTTCTGTATTTCCCCTCTAGATGGTGTCTAAGCTTCCCATAATGAAGTCCATTTGCAACCTTCACATCGACAAACTGGAGTTTTTCTGTCTGGTTCACCCTGAGACAGCGTACACCTTTCCTCCTCTGTATAGGGAGGTTTTTGGCAGTGAAATCACCTTCCCAGACTCCACAGAGGGCTAGCACCGTTTAGCTTAACGGCGTGATTCAAACAGAGACATTGAGGTGTAGGGAGGGGGAGATAAAAATGTGGCAACCAGCTGAGGCAAAACCAACCAGCAGCTCAATGACAATCCTGCACGCTACACTTTAGGACACACTCCTCACCTCCCGCTCTGCAAGCTAGTCCATTCAGCGTCAGTGTAACACTACAGGAACTGCTGCTGGGTTCCTCAGTGCATGTTACCTCTTTTTTACAGAGTTAAAGAAATTATTAAAGAGTAGCCTACATAATTTGTATTCTCAAAAATATTTTTATATGAGGAGACCTTAAACCTCTCCTCAAGTTGAATTCCTTTCCTTTTAATATAAATTTGACTTTCACCGTTCTCACAGTTCCTGTAAGCTATTGTTGAATGTACCCCTTTTCCCCTTAACCGTTCAGCACAGCCCTAGGCTTGATATAGAATGTACATACTTACAATCCTCAGCCACGTTGTGGAGATTTGCAGTAATGATGCCTGTGTCAGTTGTCAGTCTAGTAACAGTTCATTGTTTCATTCATTATTTTTGGTAGCGCCCATATTTTGCAGTTTTGTAACGTATGAACAAACTGTTTAAAGGGACCATGATCAAACATCACAAACAGACAGGATTTTTTTTTAAACTGCATGAATCATGGGCAAACACTCAGAGTGTCTGCCACCATGCACCTACAACCTCCTGCACACAAAACATAGCACTTATTTTGACCTTTGTAGGTATTTTTACTAGCACATCCTCAGACGCTGATGTAAGTGAGCTCTTTCTTTTTTTTTTTATGCAATCAATGACCTCAGTCCTAATACCTTTTCCCTTTGCAAATGCCACTTAGAGAGTGAGAGAATCACAGAGGGATTGTGAAAGTATTCTCAGATGTTTCTTTTTCATATACATATATATATATACACATATATACATATATACATATAATAACACCTATATAGTCATGTAAGATAAGAGTAGTGAGTGAGGAGGAGGGTAATGCACTTGTGCTCAGGTCTCTCAAACAGATACTGCCTACTGCCCAAACTTTGGGGTTCTGGGATGGAAAGATTTACTGTTGCTGAAAAGAAAATCTAATGGGTAACTAGCATTCATGAGTCCTTGTTAGAATCCTAAATGAACTCTTAGCACAAGATTTTACGGGTTCGCACTCTGTGAAACTTATGTTAAACCAGTCAGAAATGCTAGATACACCCTCCCACTGTAGATGCGCTGTATGAACAAGGTGCTGGGCAGCCGATCACAGTGGGGTTATGTGCTCTCATGGAGGAGCATCTGGAACTGTCGCACCTCAGCCCCCTCCGCAGAAGAGTGCCAACGGCCAAACCATCCAGCAGCGTCTCAACCAGCAGCCTCAAAAGACTTTGGGAGTAAAGAAGAAAAAAAACGAACTGAGAGTTTGATGTTGAAATGTGACAGTTATCACATTGCCACCTACATGGTTGGACGAGGGGCAAAGAATAGAAAGTAGACAGGTTGGGTGATGGTGTTATTTAAGCTCCTTAGACATCAGTTAGAGAGGATTTACTGTCTGCGCCAACTCTCACTGCTTCGGGGTCAGGCAGACTGCGCTGTCGCAGCCAACCAAGGTGTTCTGATTTGAGAATGAAATCCTCTGTTCCTTTTCCCCCCACTCCCTTTACTACCTCACCCTCTTCAAACACTACATGGCACAGCGAAGGGTTGACAGAGCCATCAGCTACCCCCCTGAGTTAGTATTTCTGCATTCATAGTACAGCACTTCTTTAAAAATATAACAATTAGTGGTGAAATTTGAAGTCCAGTGATGACTAAACTATCCTAAAATGTATTATTATTCTCTCAAAACTGGACAGAAGACAAAAGCAAACTGAAATGCTGGATCTACTTCTACTACCTATCCTCTCTGAGTGCTTTTCTGTCATTTGAGAGCAGTTCATGCCTTTAGGTCCAGGAAGCCCTACTTAGATACATATCTATCTGAAGTAAGGTAGTAAGTAGGACATATTGGATTTCTGTAAAAAAAAAAAAAAAAACAGTATGTTTCTACCAGTATCCTAAAGAAGCTACTGGAAAAGAATAGTTGTAATCGGAGAAAACATAAAACTTAAGCATTTTAAGACAATCACATGTTGCTGATGTCTAGCTCTATTTAATATGTCAGCCAGGTTTGCTTTGCACTGCTGGGACAGTGCTGTTCGTCATACACATATTAATTATCTCACATATATGAAGGGGTATTACCCTTTTTTGGGTACGTAAGACAGTGGCATGGCGGGATTGTGCAATAATGTCTTTCCCATTGTTCTCAGTATATTGGGCCTTTGTTGCCATGCATTACAGTTAATATTTTCATAAGCACTCCAGCACAGTTAACCTCGCATCACAACAAATAATGTTATTTAGAATATAATGTACCAAATACACAGCCAACCACTACACGGGTCAGCTACTTGCTGACATGGCCAGATGACACTTGCAGATTGTAACAAAGTGCAATACTTTGTGTGTCGAGTCCTAGAATGTTAGATATGCTGAATTCAAAAGGTTCAGTATACTTTGTAGATTTTGCAGGCCTAAAAGCTGTCCAGGGGGCAGTACTGAAGATCTGCACTTACATTTACGTTTAGAGTTACTCAGGGAGATAGCTGGGCTCTCTGTCCTGCAGTGTCTGCAGTTAGTCTAGCTAGCAAGACACCTTGCACCAACATAGAAGACCTTAAAACCTTGATCACTGTGTACAGTACATGTTCTTGTGAATGTTTGATTTCAGAAGTATCAAAGATTTTACCCCTGTCTAATATCATTATTGCAAGACTTTTTTGAGTTTGAGTCATAGATGAAATAGGATATTAAAAAAAGTAAATATAGTAAAATAAATATAAAAGATGGATTATAATCTCTGAATCTTGTGTTGGTTTTGTTGTGATCTTTTGTTTCTTCATTTTTATCCTTATATGTACTGTTTTTTTTTTCTCATCAGTTTAGTGTCCTTTTTGTCTTGGAGAGATGTAATTCTATTTTTTTAAAGAGTGTTTTTAAAGATGTCTCCCTAAAAGTTTCTCTTTTGTCATGATCCTTCTGTTTATGATATGTTCACTCTATTTTAAGATTATTATTATTAAATCAATATAGATTTTAATAAGAAATAATTTATGATATGTTATGGATATAAAGCCCAATAGGTTTTAACACAGTAAAGTGTTATTGCACAATGGTGATACAATATGTGGATTTAAGAATGTAATAAAAGTCTTTTTACAATTTAAAAAAAAAAAGAAAAACTGTTTTTTTTTCCCCCTTTAAATTAACTTTATTTAGTTAACCTTTATTACATTTGAGACATTTCTCTCTTGGTCAGATGATACATACACACAATATGTTTGTAAAAAAATCTTAATTTGCCATTTATGGGCAATTTCACAACTAAGAAAAAAAAGTGATAAAAAAGATAAATGTAAAATTGTATTTTCAGACTAATTTAAATGAGAACAGTAACTGTATTTCTGAACAATAAGCCATCACACGCTTCAATTATACACTAAAATTACTTCTGTCCTAGATCTATATTTGCATTTTGCACTTTGTCACTCTGCCTGGATGTTTTTTTGTCATTCCAGTCCATATACATAAAAACAGGGGTTAAGGATACCCTGTATTGGGAACATGTAGTGCATTATTACCACCATATGGTAGATAATAGCTGTTCAGAGACCCACTTAGGTGCTTGAGTAAATTTTTATTCCTGGTAAGATCATTTAATGTATTCACAGCCAATAGGAGACTGTAAAACAATTCATCCAATCAGATCACAGATTTCATTCTTACAGTGTCTCCTCCCCAATCACAAAGAAATACACATTTTTGCTCCCACTCCATACCATGGTATCAAGTCATGTAGGCAGTTTCAGTGTTATGTATTGGGCTTTTCAATCCTTCATTGTATTGGGATGATGGCAGGGATCTTGGAGATGTTAATCTCAAAGTCTTGTCACATAAATCCAAATTTAAATTTTGTTTGAGGATATGAACCACTAAAATGGGGCCTTAAAATGGCTCCTGGTTTATCACCTAATCTCAAGGCCCTTGAGGAGAGTGCCAAAATCTAGTTTTAAGACCATTGTTTCAGGTTTGTCGCATTTTCTTAAATGTATGTGTTTATTCAAATTGCTACACAGCAAACCTGGGGCAAGGTGGCATTCCAGCATTAAAAAAAAACTGTACACGCTGTACAGAGAGTGGCAGGAAGGGAGGTTAATATAGGGGCCCAGCAGCTGGGTTTTGCCCTGGGGCATCCTAGCAATCCAGATGTTTCAAGCCATCACATACATATAATAAACTCATTCATTTATATTTCCCAATTAGGATTACGACGTCTGTTTCTTCCTTTATGTCTTTAGACATAAAAATGCTTAAGTATATTTTATTATCTGAGAATGGGAACATCTGGCCTGTAAATAGACAGACGGACGGTGTGTACCTCCTACATCCAGCAGGGGGCAGTATGTACTAACATATGAATCTTTCAGCGTCTACTGTGTAAACTCGGGAAACTGATTTCTTCAAAGTGGCTGGTGCAGATTTGGTGCTCTGTATTATGTACAAGTGTGCCCTCGATTGTTTGCGTTTTCAATTCAGGAGATAATATTGTTGATTTTGGTGGATTTCGCACATTTCGTTCCGTTATCTGCTGTGACAGTGGGGAAGAGTCACTCTCGACGTGGACGTGGTCAGTTGGCGTGTCCCGACTTGGAGTGACGGCTGTGCAGTCCTATGATTCCTCCTAAACATTTCTGCCCTGGCCCCTTTTCTTACAAACTATATCGCTAACTTTAGTTTTATCGTGACCTATTTACACCTCCGTTGGAAGCTGAAGACAGTCGGGGTTCAAGATGTCTGTAGCGGGCTTGAAGAAACAGTTTTATAAAGCCAGCCAGGTTTGCAAAACTTTTCTTTTAGCTAGCAACTGTCATGTATCGTTAGCAGCTAGCCCCATTTAGCATTATTAGCTAGCGGTTTATAGTTTGCTAACGTTAATAACGCTTTGTTAATGTAGCTGTTAACTTACTCTCTGGTGACAGCAGAAAGCTATAGTTAGAAACGCTTTGTGCCAGTGTGTAAAATGTCACTGTTATTTTTAGTTGGCACTCTGTTCTTTTACAGCTAGGCTTAAAGTTTATGAGCATCTTTCGGACATGGTTTGCGTTAACGTTAGTTGAACTAGCGTTAACTAACTTTAGCTAATAATGCTAAGTGGCTAACGTTATTGTGCTGTTAACGGTGTACAGGTATTTCTCATTTTGTGCTTTTGAGTTACTTTACCCAGCAGTGCACCAGATTCATATTCAGTAAGTACACATCCTGTGGTAAACATTAGCTAGCTCTGTTTGTCTAAGGGACTCTGCGGTGAGTCAGAGGTTTAGAGTAAAAAAATAAATTAAAAAACCAATACACGAAAAGGTCGTGCAATACAAAACGGAGCAAGTATTGACACGTATAAGTTATTAGTTTTTGTTCACGGAAATGCCCTTTCTATACGTGAAGCACAGTGACCTGAATATTGGATTTTAATAGTGCGTCTTTGGAGTGAAGACCCAGTTATCTATTTTCCAGCTGTGTTTTTTGTTAGTCTTTTGTTTGTCTTTTGTTTAGCGAGCCAGATCAATATTTAAGGCAGTTGAGGGGAGAAATCTGAAATACCATTGCGTTAGAAATGCCACTACCAGCCATGGACATATAAGAGTGTCTTGCTGTCTTTTGATGTCTGAACCTTGGTGTGAATGTTTTTAATTTTGGCCAGCTCTCTCAGTCATGGGCGGTGACGGTTAAACAGATTTTTGGGTCTTTTTTTTTTTCCTCCTACCCCTGCTGATCTAAGCAGGAAAGACATTTGGTTTCTGCCCCAGCTTCCTGTCAGGAACAGACTCCGATCCCTGTTGGTTTGGTTGTGAGGAAAAATAACACGATTCAGAAGCTGTCATGTTAGGACTGTTGGTACTGACTGACTAAAGAAAATTAATAGTAAAGCTGTTTGAGGGGGATTAAGTGGATTAGTGCATAAGAAAGTGACCCAAGGGATGATGCAGAGAAGGAGGTGGGGAAAGAGTGTGGCTTTCCCTTTTATTTGACTGCATTGCAGCTGCTTTTCTTGCCAAAACTCCATGAGAGTCAATAACACTTGACATAGCTCAGATTTTCTATGCTGGAGGCATGCAGGAAGTTGGCTGTGGAAATGTTATCTGTGCCTTGTAGCTCGCACGTCCTTGTTTTTCTCTTTTACTGTCTCTCCTCCCTTGTTATTTGTTTTTTTTATGAGAATTACTCCTAACACTAAATGTTAAAACCTGAAATGTCAGACTCACTTAGAGCACAAATAAAATCACACTCATAGGCGTTTTATGTGTGACAGTGGGAGTGATGGGTAGTCTTGACTGGAGATGACAGATTTAGACAGTATCCAAGTTAATTTATGCACTGATGTAGTTATAAGTCTTCTGGTTTCAAATGCTTCAATTTACAGCTTAAGATAAATACAATTATGCTTAAATGGAGGACATAAAAAGGTTAAGTAAGGGATAATACCCAACAAGTTGTCTGATTTATGTTCAAAGAACTGAAATTATATTCATATTTATCTATTTATTTTTCTTGGTTACCCAAATAAAACTAGCTCCAAGCTCTGTAGATAAGCCTCACTGTTGCTGTCCCTACCTTGAGTTTAATACTAGCGCAAACAAACACCTGTGCAGACGTGTTTGGTTACCTGAAAATAATGTATACCTGCCAGCCAACGCGTTTCAAGAAAAAGAGTATAGTATAAATTGTGATATCAAGTGGTTGTTTGCTGTTTCTGGCCTAACATGGCCTATCATTATATTTGGTGTTAAGACACACTTTAATCAGGAGAGATTAGTTTACGGATAAGTTGAAATAAAGTAGATTAGAGTTTGTTGCAGACTTCATCTGGATTAATCCCCACTTATAGTAGTGATAATCAGTCTGCAGTATAATTCCTATATAAATCTGGGAAATAATTACTCTTAATCTAGATAGAGCCATAATACAGGTGCTGGTGATGCTGGTGAAAGACTTGCGTGCATGCATATGAAGGAGGAAATGGGAGTTTTAGGTTTACTGGAAATAGCCAGGAGAGAGTTGCAGTTTGAATTTTAAATGCAAATATATAAGAGAACAAGCGCCAAGAGGCATCCCTTAGTGAAGTAAGAATGAAGGAAGAGATTAGGAAAAAAAAAATCAAATATTGTTTCTGATTGAACACTCGCTGAGCTCCATTGATGTATTGAGAATGCCAGCCAGCTTCTCATGTATCACCAGAAATGCTGCTCAATCCCTATCACACCTTAACTTTTTATGTCCAGTCACAGTAACATTATTCCCTCTTGAAATGTGGTTTGCTCAGATACTGTGGTGACAGAGCTCTCTTTTTATATGTAGCTTTGATCTCGAGCCACACGGACATAGTTTTCAGGTATTCTAGACACAATGTTGGATCTGTAAAACAAGTTTTCTTTTTACCCTTTTAATTCTGCACTTAAAATGACATATGTTGGCTTTAACAGAAGAATATTATGCTACATAATATTATGCCACAGTAAATAGGTTTGTTGTGTGAGAGAAATAACCCACTGAAAATAATGTGGTTTTCCCCTCCAACTGATGTTTACCAGCTGAGTTTTCACATGCTACGTTAGGAAACATTACTGATCTACATTAGGCTGCCACTTTTTCTCTTGCTACTCATTTGGTATCTAGGCCTCGGTATAATTCAACTTCCTGGGCTTTGCAATCTTCAAGTCATCTGAAGCCAAACAAGATCTTGAACAAGGCTTTGTGATAATACACCAGCATTTAACTAACGACCAGTAGCTTAAATACCCAGTCATTATGATGAAAAGGATACCTGTTATAGACTGATCCCTCTGTGGAGCTCTATGCGTGTTTATAACAAAACTTCCCAATGATAACCTTTTGTGGATGTTTTTGTCCTTTGAGCCTGTGTGTATGTAAATAGTAATGTTACACTGACATGAGAACCTGATGTTTATGATTAGCTGAAGAGAAAATGCCACAGTACTTAGTGTGACAATTCACATTTTTCCCAAAATAAGAAAAGACTAAGATCTCAAGTTTAGTGACTTACTACAAACATAGTGATATACCCCACCATGAATTAAATTCTTCTTCCCTTCCCAATAAAGTCTTGTAAGGCAGACTAGGCTGCTGAAAAAGATAAGATGGCAAAGATTTAGTACTGCAGACTGCAATCTTGAGAGTTGAGGCTGTATCTTTAATTGTGACCTGAATCCCCCCAGGCCCCCTGTCATGTGCTTTCAACATACTGCAGAGATTCAGCAGTACAACTTGAAGATCCCAGACTGTTCAGCAAAAGTCAGCTGCTGCTTCTCCTGCTGCTGAGGGGGGAAGAGTAACCATTATGTATTTAATTGTTTGTTTGTTAGAGCAGATAATAGATAAACAAACCCTTCATTATTTAATCTACATACTTAAAGCTCTGATGTCAAACTTTGTGACTACATATCAAACTCTACTGTTCACTCACCCATCAAGCATTTCCCTGAAAGCCTTGGTTATTTCAGGAATCATAAAACGGCCACAACAGTAGTTTGAGTCATGTAGGAAATGACTCAAACTACTGTTGCTCTTTCACAGACGTGTGAGTTTTACTAAAGAAAGGAAAATTGTGTCTTAATCTCTTTTCCAAGGGATTGGATATGTCTAATAAACCAGTTCAGAGTGGTACACCACCTGAAAAGATCATGTGGCCAATCTGTAAAGTTCTCAATAGTATTGCGCTAAATTATACATGCTTTTATAGTACAGGCCAGGTCCTACAAATATGTAATTGTCTAAAAACAAATCCGTTAAAACAAAGAATCAGATGTATTGTTGACATGCATAGCGGTATTTTAGGAAAGTAATAATGTCACCTCAAAGTCTTCAGGAACATCAACTCTCTCTAGTGTTATAGAGAATAAAATTCAGATCTTACAAATGCAATCCTAAATGATTTATCCCTCTTTCAGGTCCTCTCCTGCAGTGTGTCATTAACTGTCCAGACAGTTTGAAATGCTCTCTCTGTTAATAGTGTAGGGTGAAATCATTAAAGATTAACATCAGGGCTGTTACAACTTCCCTGAAAACTTAAATGCACAAGAGCAAGACAGATTCATTACGTCCTGTTGTGTGTGACACAAGTTTAATTTCTACAAAAGTATTGTGAAACATTTTAACTGGAATCATGGCATAAACACAAAGCCGTCATTGTGATTCGCTTTTGTCTTTGCAGAATAGCTCTACAAGTTACTCTGCAACCAAGGACTGTTGTTGTGTGCCATGTTCATTATCTTACAGGTGGTGATGGGAGTTGTTTTTTCTGCATATTCCACTTAGAGAAACTCCGATATGGAACCATGTAGCTCATGGACACAGCAGTCAAGGTTTTTTTTGAAGTCACAGCAGAACACAGCCATTACAAAGCTGGAATAACAGTTTAATTTATTTTCCAGTTTTCTGACTGACCTGTGTCTCTGAAAAAAAGCCCAAGCCCTGCTCACAATTTAAGGAATTAGCCAAGAAGGATGCACAAAAATACTTGAACAGCACATGCACAGGAAAGGGACTGTTTTCCATTTCTTAGACTTTTATCTGTGGCCTAAAACATGCTGAGAGATCTCACTTGGAAATACATATGCTTTCAATCAACATGTTTTAGTATACTTAAGTTGTAGCATATTGTCTTTATTGAGGTAAAAGTAATAGCGTTAGCTGATCCAACATTTTTTCATCCTGCAAAGTGTAAACAAAAGGGATTGCATAACACTGTTTGCGTTGCTGTGCTTTGTATGGTTTATAGGCTTTTGCTACACTGCTATCTGTTATTCTAAACACAGGCGATACAATCCGCTATGCTCCACATGTGCATTTTTATGAAAGAAATGGTCGCCATTGCATTTTCCACACAGAGCAGGCGTGTGAATATGTAAATTAGAGATGAGCTTAGGCTTGTTCCCCACTCAAATCAATTTATGAGCAGCATTAATTAACTCCTCTCTCGCCCTCCCTCCCTCTGTCTTCCTGTCTCTCTCTCCCTCTAGATGGTAAGCGAGAAAGTCGGAGGTGCTGAAGGAACTAAACTAGATGATGACTTCAGAGACTTGGAACGGGTAAGAGAGGCATCTTTCTGTGATCTTAAAAGAGCAACACCACAAACATATTGCGGTTTCTTTGGGACTTGATTGCCATTAGGTTGCTGAGAAGTTTACATTTGAGCCAAAACAATAAGTTGGTTAAACGTTTAGTTGAACGACAGAATCAAGAATCAACTGAAAACGCTTGGTAAATGTTTAAGTCATTTTTTAAGCAAAAATGCCAAAATTCACTGTTTCCCGCTTCTCATGAATATTTGAATAACTAAATAAATAATAAATTGAATAACTTTGGGTTTTTGGCCATTGAGCAGACAAAACAGGCTATTTGTAAACATCACATTGGGCTCTTGTGATGTTTGCGTGTTTGCTGTGTTTTGTAGAAAGTAGATGTGACCAGTAAAGCAGTAGTGGAGGTAATCTCCAAAACATCAGAGTACCTTCAGCCCAACCCAGGTGAGAAGAAAACCCGTTTTCATGCAGTTTCTTTTTTAAACTGCTTGAAATCTTTGATGAAAATTAGTTTCTGCTCCCTTCCGCAGCATCACGGGCCAAACTGTCCATGTTGAACACCATGTCTAAGATCCGTGGCCAGGTGAAGAACCCAGGCTACCCTCAGGCAGAGGGGCTGCTAGGGGAGTGTATGGGCAAGTTTGGACGGGAACTCGGAGAGGAGACTAACTTTGGTAAGATATGTGTGTGTTTGTGTGTATTGCGGTTTTGGACAGTAAATTCCTGGCAGAGTAATGTTGGGGTTTGTTATTTTGGGTTATTGGGAGTGCACGGTTGTGCTTGTGTGGGTATACTTAAAATACCAACTGATAGATTGCACCCAAACTGTTTACAGTGCTTATGAAATGCTTTTTGACTATTTTAAGTATTGTATTTGTGTGTGTGTGTGTGGATGCTATCTGTTTCTTCATGTGTGGTCTGATGGTAATCTAACTTGGTGGTTCTATACTATAAATCTACTAATGTCACTGAGCTATTAATCTCTGTCTGTGTGGCTCAGGCGGAGCACTAGTAGATGTTGGAGAGGCCATGAAGAGACTGGCGGAAGTCAAAGACTCCCTAGATATCGATGTCAAACAGAACTTCATTGATCCATTGCAAGGGCTCTGTGACAAGGACCTCAGAGAGATACAGGTACACTGACATGCTGTTTTATGACAGAGGAATAAACTCTGTCAGGTCATTGGTTAATCTCTTCCATAGTGCAACATTAGCAGATGTCACTCAAACCCCCATCACTATTTCTTCAAATCATCATATTTCATTTAATGCAAGATAGTGATCACTTCTGTGCCCCCTCCAAAACTAACCATGGCTCTTACCACCTCAGCACCACCTGAAGAAGCTGGAAGGCCGTCGCCTGGACTACGATTACAAGAAAAAGCGTCAGGGCAAGATCCCCGATGAGGAGGTTCGACAGGCCCTGGAGAAGTTTCATGAGTCAAAGGAAGTGGCCGAGACGAGCATGTACAACCTGCTGGAGACTGATGTGAGGACTCATTTATTACTGTTCCATGTGTGGTGTTAGTTTAAGCCCGACTCTGTCACTGTGCAGTCCATCTTTATAATATAATACATCCAAAAGTCAGGGGTTCTTCTGTTGTCCCTTTCCACAGCTATTATAAACATAGACTCTCACAGCAATCCAGTATTTGTTGCATTTACCCACTTTGAACACAGTGAAAAAAATAACATTTCCATGCCTCAGATATACAGTCCAAAAAGAACTGTTTCTGACGTCCTTACAGCAATATAAAAATCAAATCAAATAAAAAAAATCCCTGTCCTTAATGTATAAAGTATGCGTATATTAATGAAAAACATTTCAAAGGATAACTACAGTTATTTTCAGCCTTTCAGGCCTTATTGTGATATATATATTTCCACCACTGTTACTGCTACATTGTGGAGTTTGACTAAGCTTCACTTTTGCATTGAAAGGCTGATGTCCAACACACACCCACAGGACAAACATAGTTACACCTGTGAAGAATGATGAAACTCACCTGTTGGTTCGGCACAATAACACTCAAACTGGAGATAAGCATGTCTTTAAATAGCTGCAGTTGAACAGTTTAATCACTATTTGGGTTTGTCCTGTACATAACTGCAGGTGTGCGCAAATGTAGGCGAGGAGGCACAGGAGAACTAAACAGCTCAGAGGATATATCTGAGTGTATGTAGGTCTAGCAGCTCACAGCACAGCAGCTGAGGGGTTAGTTTTAATATTGAAGTGTAAATATGACCAGTGCTACCTGGAGGAAGTGTCTGTTCCATATTTCCTGTTATTCCTCAGCCTCTTTTATGTCGTTCCCTATGACTATTTAAATATCAGTAAATTTGAGCTTGAAAGATCATTTTTGACCTTGGAAATAGTAGTTTGACAAAATAATCTTAACTCAAGGTCTACTTACTAGCTTGAGATGCGGTTGAAAAAGCAGTTTTGTTAAACAAATATGTAAATTATTTATTACACATTAGCTTCATGATAATGCATCTCCAAGGTGCAGTATATTCCCACATGCTGTCACTGGGTCTTTTATGAACTGTGTTATTTATAATCCTGAATTTGAAAGTGTTTATCCATTGGAATGGAAAGTGACATTGATTATGTCGTGTATGTGATGTATTTATGTGTGTGTGTGTGTGTGTGTAGATAGAGCAGGTGAGCCAGCTCTCATCCCTGGTGGAGTCCCAGCTACAGTACCACAGACAGGCTGTGCAGGTGCTGGAGGAGCTTTCTGACAAACTCCGAGACAGGTGCAGTAAATGAAACCTGACACACACAAATACCAACATACTGTATAGTACATCTGACTGTGCAGCTTTCTGCTTAGAGCTTTTGGAGTCTAGTTCTGGTTCAGTCACAGTAACTTCAAACATCATTTTGTATTTACTGTGGAGGTTTGGAAACGTAAAACTTAAATCAATTTATCTTTTTGAAAAGGATGAACGAGGCCCAGACTCGACCAAGACGTGAATACACACCTAAACCTAAACCTATCTTTGACTTCGGAGAGGACAACCATTCAAATGGCGGCTACTCGACCTCAATGGCTCTGCCACCTTCACGCAACTCAGGTAAGAAACAGCTGATGGGCTCTAAATCTTTAAATATTCATTAGTGAGGAGGATCAACATCAATATTTTGTCATTTTTCCACGAACACTTGAGTACAGTAAATTTGAACCAACCATTAATGTCAAAATGATGAAGTGGCTGACTGTACTGTTTGCAAAACAAAGAACAAAATCAACTCTCTCTCCGGCATTGTTGTGTATTCATCCTTACAATTGCGTCACTCTCAAAGCCACAGAAAAGGGCAGCATAAGAAATGTGGAAAAGGGCTGCCATACAACAACAAAACATCCAGCTGTTTCTACACACAGAAGATGGACTAAGCCAAAGTAGCGTGCCTGCATTAAACACACACTGCTTAGACCTGCAACTAATCAGCACCACTGAGCAGAAATATGTGAAACAAATTGTTTTTTTGTGTGGGTTATTTGTTTCTGTAGTCTTTTTGAGGTTTTGTAAATGGTGGCATGCCCTGAATGTTTGACTCACAAAGGCAGTCAGTCGTTGACCATAAGAAAATGGATGTCTGTGTGTGTGTGTGTGTGTTGGGGGGGTGGGTGAGTGTGTGTCCTGCCCTGTCATCTGGCTGGCCTTTCTCCAACTGACCTTGTTCCTCTTTCCTGTGACATCATCAGTGCCGTCTTTTCACTTGGCCAGATTGTCCTTTCGGAAGCCCGGATTGTGTGAGTCACAGATTGTGTGGGCCATTTTTTTGGTCACCATTGTTGGCTGTTGAAATGGAGCAGTGTGCTTGCACAGCTTCTGGTGTGAACTGTTGGAAGCAGGATATAAGTTGCTTCTCACAGGTTCAACACATAATTGATGATGCATGTGTAGTTTAACAGCATGTATGTGGTTTTGTATGAAATCCACATCCTGTAGTCTAGATAGTGCAACCTGACTTACTAAAAGTTCTCAACATCTCTGCAACCACCGGCTCAGTCCACAGTTTACATGCGGTTATTTAACACATCCTAAAAGAACAGTCAGGATTTTTTTAGTTCGGGGAACAATTGACAAACTTCCAAACTACCCTTTTTGTTACAAAATGCTATATTAATAAATATTACTGATATTATTATTACTATTAGTAAGTTATGAAGCCAGTGCTTTGGTCAATGGCAGAAGTATTAACTAACATGCAGGAAACAAGCACCTGGTGCTAGAATTATAATTATATATATATATATATATATATATATATATATATATATATATATATATATATATATTTTATCACAAACTACTATATTTGTTCTAACAGTATTTCTGCTTTTGGGTTTTTATGTCCCACCACCATATTGCATAGTATGCAAAACATCATCCCTCATCTGTGTTTTAGTGTGTCCATGTGTAAACCGATTATTTTGAACACATCAACTTGGAGACCAAACAGAGTAGAACTGACTTTGGAGCAGCCTGCTGCATATAGCTCTTATTCATAGTGAGGAGAAACTGCTTTTCTTGAAACTACTGTAATTCATCTCCTCTTTACTTTAAGCTGCTTTTATGCCATTATATTTTATAATAATGTATCAAATGACCATGTGAAAGGAATTTATCATAGTGCTGAACATAGAGAGAATTATCGCCTGAATCTGCAGCTCCCCTCGGCTTTACAGAGTTTTTTTTAGTGACCTTCAGCTCCTTGTTTAGCTGTCCGGCCCGCAGCTTTACTGTTTTGCTTCACTTGCAGCGTTCTCATAGTGTTGTTTTCAGCTGCAGCAGGCAAAAAAAAAAAACACTGAACACTGTCCTCAGCACCATATAGCAGGCAGACACAGTTAGCGACTAGCTGGTGAACATAATGGAGCATTTGGTGCTAAAGAACCAGGAGTTGGTGGAGACCAAAAACAGGTCAAAAAGAGAGTGAATATTGGTCTTACATTCATCAGGAGGCCAGAAACACAACTGCAAATGAATGATAATGTTGCTCCATAACTGCTGTTTGCTAACAAGTTCATCATATCAACTTAAAAGGTGATAGTATGTCAATGTTGTGTTCACAAGTTGTTTCCATTGGACCAAAGTGGCCAAAAAGTCAGTCAGTGCGGGTTTAAGATATAGAGTTTATAGTAGAACCATCTATATTTGCTCATAAATGCATTTATTCATCTATGGTTTGAACTTGCTATCATAACTGGTTATGGCCAGTTGCCATCATCTTCGAAGCAACTGAATCAACATCACAAGCACTGATTGAAAAATAGATCATATTAGCTTAAAAGCTGATTAGCAGTATTTATCAGTTTATCAAATTGCTCGTCAGACTTCTTTTAAGAGACAACTTGCCACTAATTGGCATTTATTCTAATATAACCTATAGAGAAATGTTATAATTGTCATTAAGTTGCTTCCGAGTTGGTTCTATCCACCTAAGTGTTTACATGACTTTTTCTGCCTCTGTAAATTGATACAGTATGGAGTAAAACACAGAGAATGAGTGACCGAAGCTTTCCCCGTCTCCAGCCTGCCCAGCAGCCTGTGGGGTAAACCTGATACAATGAGAAAATTGTTTGGAGACAAAAAAGCCTAGTTTTGTCTGCGTGTGGAGCCCCACTCTCCTCTGCTGATCTCTGTGAGGTCACAGAGAGAGGGACAGATGGAGGAGAACGGTCATACAGAAACCTGCCATCATAGGATGTTGTGGTTTTTGGTCAAAGATTCAACTTGTCAGCCCTCTTGAGCTTGTTTGCAATGCTGTGTTGAAGTTGATCTGACTGTACCACATGCTAATGTTATACTAACATATATAAACACATACAGTATACAGTAGATTACATGTTAAAGGTGTGCAGTGTGACAACCTTTTCCTGAAACTTGGACTGCTGTGGCCCCTCACTGTGTCTGAAAGCATCCTGGAATCTGAGTTTTCCTCGTTTCCCCCAGTCTTCCTCATTCTTTCTCTCCTTGCTTGTGTTTTGTCAGCCCCGGAGCAGCCGAGCTGTAAGGCGCTGTACGACTTTGAGCCAGAGAACGAGGGAGAGCTGGGCTTCCGCGAGGGCGATATCATCACCCTGACCAATCAGATCGACGAGAACTGGTACGAGGGCATGCTGAACGGCCAGTCGGGATTCTTCCCTCTCAACT
The DNA here is from genome assembly GCA_008360985.2 of Macquaria ambigua. NCBI lineage: Eukaryota > Metazoa > Chordata > Actinopteri > Centrarchiformes > Percichthyidae > Macquaria > Macquaria ambigua. The sequence continues at coordinate 47,888 of VMKM01002294.1, forward strand.
ATGTGGAGGTCCTCGTTCCGTTGCCACACTAATATAAAGAGAGCAAGAGAGCCGAGGAGGAGACTGATGGAGAGGAGGAGGAGAGAGCAAGTAGAGTTAGTAGAGAGGAAGGAAAGTGAAGCCAAGGGATGGTCCGCAGAATATTCATTTTCACCTTCTGCTCCAGCATCATCATCACAGAGGAGCACTTTTTGTCATCTGGAGTTCTGGAGAAGATGGTCACATTTCAAAGTCCAGACCAGAATATCAACCTGTTCCACCCAAAGGTAAAAGGATCTCAGATGGACACAAAATGTCATTATCCGTTATCTGGCAGTCAGAAACATTTCTTGAGGACTAACTAATGACACATTTATAAGCAATATTTTTCTTTAACCACAAATTACTGTTAGGGTAAAGACAATTCATATTAAATCTGGTGATTATGATGACTGTGGTGACACATTCATATCATCCTTTTTGTGTGACTGCAGTCTGTTTAAAGCTCAGGTTGGTCACTGACGGAACAGTTTTCAGACTGAAGAGGCCAACTCAAACCTCGCAGTAAACATCATGTGTAACTTGACTGGATATTATCCTCATTTCAAAACTGAAACCTTTGTTTGTGCCTCCAAAAGGACCGGAGCTCATCTGTTGATGCCACCTGCTGGTGAGACAGAGAATTACTTTTACCTAAACTAAAGTGGAACTACACATGAATAGAAATGAAGTTTAACTAGGTGTATCTAAAAAGAAAAAAATACTGCGTTCACATTTTTAATGAGAAACATGGGCCGAAATTAGCCTCAGATTTGTGATTTACACCGTTTTCAGGTTTTAGCCTGTTTGTAAGCCTTTTTAAAGATCAATGTCTAAGTTGTGCACTGATGATAGCTTCAGAAGACAACAGGCCTGATACAGTGGTTTCCTTGTATTGTTTCATTATTTGATTTATGTTAGTCTCAACCTACTACGGTAGTTTTAAAAGTAGAACTGCTTTACTGAATATGTGAGAACATGTTGTAATTGCACCTTGGTCCTCAGATGAGATTGACGTGTGTGTGACAGACTTACTCCACCATTACACACAGACCCAAAGTTAAATGCAGACGTTGCACCTTTTTGTCACTCACGGCAGGCGTGTGTTTGTTGTCTAGAGATGCAGAATTATTATTTGTTTAGTGGTTGTCTGCTAGTCTGTTCAATAGAGGAGACAGAGCCAAAAAGTCATAAAATGCAACAGAAACATATCACTCGCATGTTAAACTATGCTATCTATTCTGTAACACAGCCATATATTCTTTTAGTTTTGGGCCTGTTTGTCTTAGCATGTTAAGCCTTTCCTTTATTTGGTCTTTTGATCCGTTTTCGGCACCTGTTGCCTCCGTGCGGTGCCTGATTAAATGACGCTGCTGGCAGCGACTCTGTCTTTCATATTCATGACTAACTGTCCCACTATTTCTATCTGCCCTCATGTCTTGAATGTGAAACTCGTGTGCTTTGAAACGTATTCTGACCCTGTCATTCTGATGATTTACAATGGCTCTGATTCGATTTATCTCTTAGTACATTGGGCTGATGTAGACAGGTGACGTTCCTGTTTAGTTAATCTATTTAGACAAGGCCGGTTCCTTGTTCTGGATTTAGCCCCAGTCCACACCTGCAGACGGAGTCCTATCCAACATACACTGTACAGTATGAGGGACAGACCTGGAGTGAAAGGGAAAACATCAAGGGAAACAAATTGTAAGCTGTCCATTTGACTAAACATGAATCCTTACCAAACAGTTATCGTCAGTCCAGCTGATTTTGAATTGTCGGGGGGGGGGTTTAATTGTGAATGACAAATGTGTGCTCTTTCACTGTTTGTAGTATCTTTCTGCTGCATTTCCCCTCTTCCTATCTGTGTTTGTCCATCACTCCACGCTGCCAAACACTTCCCCACTCCTGAGTTTGGTCTAAAATGTTTACATCTCTGATCTTGCCACATGTATCAAGTTCAGGGCAAGTTAAAGGACTGTAGTAGGTGTTGTCTGCATCACACTGTTATCAAAGAAAAGTCCTTGCTAGATTTGTTTTAGTGCCTTTGGAAAAGAAAGAATGGGAAAGTACTGCAACTAACACAGCAACCAAAAACTAACCTAGCTACTTAAGAAAATGGTAAAGAATTTCTTTTCTACTTTTGGTTTTTATTTGTAGCCGTTGGCACTTTCCTATGTAAAGATGAAATGCATGTGTGCACATTTCTGACACTACAGGCAGTTTCCCGGACATGTGTTGTTTAGACTAATGTGAGGTTTATCAGCAGACCACCAGTGGAAACTGATTTTTTTATGTAGGTTTTAATCCATGTTTGAAAAAATGGTCCCACTGATTTCATTTTTTAAAGGGCTATGTATGTATCAGTCTTAAATGCTCCTTTGAACAGCATTAAATCATTCTGGCTCTCTATAGTATTATTTTTTATATACAAGATCTTAAAACATTTAAATTAATCTTTGCATGTAGTCCTATATTACACCCTGTAAATGTATGTCTTAGAGTTAAGTTGCCTTTTTACTTTTGTTATGAGTACAGAATTTAACCACAGTGTTTTGCCTTTTATTATCAAAGTATTTGTACGTGCTTCTTTCTTGTTCCCCACCTCCCCCTTCATACAATAAAGAAAAAAGAAAAATGTGCTATTGTTGCGTTTGATCAGTATTGAGGTCTTCTGACATCAAGTCAGGGCTGGCTTTAAAATTGTATTTCAGAGATTTGACCTGAGTAGACAACAAAGGGAAATATTCTTCTGGCTTTGGTACACTATTTTTAGCCATTAAAATATTTTTATCTCTATTTTACAAACCAAACAACCAATCCAAAACAAATGAAAAATAATCAGCAGAGTAATCCATAATGATTAGTTGCAGCCCTATACAAAGTAGTTCCACCTCAACCAGCTACAACAGTAAAATCATGCTTTTCTATTAATGCTTGAGTAATAATAATCTGATGATATATAATTGTCACAGGGGCCATTTCTCTGTATTGAGTACTGAAACTTGCATTTTCCTGATTATACTTAAATACTTTCGTGTATGTCACATTTTCATTGCAGGACTTTTCACTGATTTTAGTGTTTTACATAGTTTTTTAACTTCACTCAGTGTTTTGATGTCAGGAATGTTATTTTATTTAGATTTGTTTACAGGGAGATGTTATTGAGTTTTTATGATGACTTTTCTGTTGAAAACATGGCTGCTGCTCTAGAAACAATATTTTGTTATATCTAAAATATAAATACATTCTAATCATGTTCTCAATTGATATCTCAACAGCTATTAACTGGACTGCAGTCATGGCCCCCAGATGATGAATCCTGGTTTGTGACCAAATACTTTCAAAACTATTGACATTCCCATCAGCCTGAGCTGTACTTTGTTTTAAGTGCTGATTAGCTAGATGGTGAGGATCGTTACATTATAACTGCTAAACATCAGCTTGTTAACATTTTCATTGAAAGCATGTTAGCATGCTGACATTAGCACCTACAGTCGCACAGAGCTGCTAGCATGACTGTAGACTCTTAATGTTTTAGAATAAAGTCAATAAAGTCAACAAAGAACTAACAGTCATGTTTAAATAGTTCCAGTGTGTATATTTTAATGCTTTGTGGATCATCAGCAGGCGTAAGGCATTGCTCTGTCTTCATACATGTACATCACACAATCCACAGTTAGTAATAAATACAGTACAGGTCAAGAGGAAGCATATCAATATCTGTCCTAACCAACAGGACTCATGTCTCACATAACCCGACAGGGAGACAGTAGAGGGGCACACCACACAGTGCGCACACGCACGCGCAGACACACACACACACACACACACACACACACACACACACAGGTTCATTAAAAAAGTTTGCTTGGCACAATGGGACTACTTGCACCACATTGCAACTGTCCAATTTGACTTGAGGAACACAAACATTCACAAAACCTATTGCAGAGTACAGTTTAGGTCAAACCAAGACACATTTGCATACTTTGCTAATGTAGTATATTTTGCACTACTCATTTTCACCTTTTTTTCCCCCTGTAAAGGCTGTAAAGGCAATTACAACACATTAAAAGTTTACATTGTACATATCTGGCAATATCTGCTCATACCACAGGATACTGGCACAGATTGGCACATAGGTCCATGTGTAAAAGGTAAGAGGCTGGTCAGGCAGGCTGATTTCTGGTCCATGAAATGCTTCTATTTAGTGTCCTGTAAAATAATGGTTTTTAACACTCGTTAGTCTCATGTTCCCTGATCCGGTGCTGTCTCGTTTTGTGTATCTATTGTACATTTCTCCGTTTTCATCATTGGTAAATACAAGCTCACAGATTTAGCACTTTCAGTCATTGAAGTATTTTTTAACTCACAATAATTGTGTCAAAATTAAGTATCACTCGAGCATGAGAGAATTCAAGGCATCTATATGTTTTTCAAGCAGTTTTTTTTTACATTGTACATTTGTCAGCGCTGCACAAAAGGGGTTTGAAATGGAACGACTTGAGATGGAGAGCGGCCACATGCACGCATGCACAGCAGACCCACTCAGTGCATGTTGTTCAACTGGCTGTAGACATGCTCTAAGATCTGAGAGTAGGCCTGGTCTTTGGGAGCGTGGCAACTCAGTGAGCCCTGAGGAAGAAGACAGAAGGTTGTACACGTTAGGTCAGCTGCTGGAGGGTCTATGAAGTCCTGAAAGAGAGAGTGAGAATGCCAGGATCGTCACCTAAGGTTTTCTATGAATCATCCTACCTTGATCTTGTCCATCATGGTCGTATCAGGACACCAATACTGGCTGAACTGGACGAGGTCGGGAGCTGCCCTGTAGTAGTCAACCAGCAGCATCTGTGGAGGAAATAAACACAACTTTTTGTGTATAATTTACAGTATTTACAGTACAGGTTTCTCTGCAGTGTTTTCATGGGGCTGAAGCTGCAGTATCAGTACCATTTCGTTCAGAACATCACTGGTGAGAAAGTTGTCCTGTACGTAGGTGACCTCTACAGCCACTGGGATGCCGTGGTCATTAGGCCGTTGCTGCATGAAGGCAGATGATGCATAAGTGTAGCAGAAACATGAGCACAAGTGTCTTTCTAAATTAGCAGTATCAGAAAAGTATAAAACTAAGTAACAAAGCTATGAAATAAGAAGGTGAGTAGTTTAAATTCTATTAGTTGTGCCTGTGTCCTCACCTCAGGCGGCGGTACGACCCAGAATGGGGTTATTGTGGACGCCACACCTTGATTGCCGTGGTAATATGGTCCTGAGAGAGAACAAAAAGTTTAGTGGGGTCGAACCTGCCGGATGGGCAGAAAGAGACAACCAAGGTTCACGATAGTGATGATGCCTTCAAATGCCACGTGTAATACTGGAAGTCGTTGCTGATTAAGAAACTCCAAATAAATGTCCCTTTAAGACATTAATTTACAAGTTGGTCTACAATCATTGTGGTGCAGTAAGTTTCTGAGTGGTGGTATTGTACTGATGTTTGATCCCTTCATAGCTGCAGTGTGAATGACCATTTGTCCACATGTACTCCGTTGGCATCCACAAAAGACCCTTCTTACATTCATTACTCTCTTTTTTACCTTATTTTCTTGCAAAACAGTAACGCAGTGAAAATAACATTTCTTTTATCTTCATTATTACCATCAGTCGACTGCTGCTATACACTCTAAGGACCCCTCATTCAAGTCTCATTCAAGTGCAATATTTGTATTCTGTTACCAAATGCATAATGCTGCTATCTGTAGACACTTTACCCCATCGCCTTATTCCACTCTTATTAGAGTGCAATTTTTTGGGTAGTGCAACGTGTGGGTCACTATTTCTGACAGTGCAGAAATATATGCATCGTGACTATACATATATTGTAGATAGATCCTCTATATCTCCTGCTTTGTAATGTATTTAGTATTATTTCAGCAATACTATTTAATTTCCTTGCATGGGATCAATAAAGTGTCTGTTATCTAACTGTTTTCACTGCTCCCTGCGGAAGAGGTATTCAAGGAGAATTTCCCTGTACATATCAATAATCTATCACATCTTATATAGTCCCACGCTGTATATAAAGGCAGGCACTTACCACAGATGAGGCCCAGACAGGGCTGGAAGCCGTTGTTTGAGCCTTGCAGCCTCAGCTGATGGTCCATCTGGGAGTCGATGTCCTGCAGCGACGGCAGAGCCGGACCTCGCGGGTGACTGTGGTACCAGCCCACCAACGACAGCCCGCGCATGAACAGGTTCTGACAGATCTGGAGCAGAGTCAGCGTGACAGACGCTGATTAGAAAAAAAGCCTAACTTTGCTTTAATGTTGTTTCACTTGAGTGAAAGTAAATAAATGTGTACTACCACAGTACGTATTATGGACTTTGCCAGTTCACAGAAGAAGAGCAGCAATAACTAGATAGACAATTCTAATTGTTGAGAAAACATTCTGCTAAATTGTAACTTGCAGCTTAATTTTGTTTTGGCAGTTATGGCTTTTAACTGCACGTCTCAACTGCAAAGTTTCAATTTATTTTGCATTTCCTATTCTGTTAACTGGTCCACTTTCAGTACCAAAAATTGCTGCACTATTGCTAAGTTGCTATAAATTTGCTAATATTAGTGCACAGAACCTAAGGGGAAGGACACTGTTTTAAGATTTCACGTTATGGTCTTCAACCCAGGACAGTTCTGTCAGTGCTCGTGATCTTGAAACACTTTTGCAGTTTGCAGTTTTGTAGCTGAAACTTCATTAAAAAAAACCTGAATTATTGATGTTGCTGGTGTTTATATTCCAAGATTGTTAACAGAAATTAACTAGTATTTAAACCAAATTTAAGCGCAAAAATGCAAAATATTCTTTGGTGGTTAACACACTCAGCACAACAGTCAGTGTTAACTTCCCAGTGATGGAAATTCAAGAGTCGGTTCTTTGGTTTCTGGCTTTTGGAAAGAGAGATGCATGTTGACAAGCGCTGGCTGCTGAACTGTCCTGGGGTGCAGGAAGAACTTGTGAATTTTTAAAATGGGTGTCATTCACCTTCATGTTTTCTGAAGGCATACATGCTGTCAGTGCAGACTACTGATTCGCTGTCCATGCGTTACCTCCTCCTCAACGGCAGAAGCAGAGTCTCTGTCTGCCAGCCTGGTCCGACAGGGGAAAGCCCTTAAGACTGTCAGCACTGAAATACATCGACCACAGGGAGAAAGGTGCTGGGGTTACAGACGGCCTCATTATTATCTCCTACTAATGTATATTTCTTGCAGTTACTTTCTTTTCTCTTGGGTAAAGTCACACTCACGTTGTGTATTGGTATCCCATCGTCCTCCGAGGTATCCAACCACCTCACTGGTGGTCAGGTGACAGTGGAAGTCCTGATGAGGATAAAAAGCAGGTAACTCTCTTAACTGTCCATCAACATTCAATTTCCCCTGTTTTAGATACGGTTGTTACTTACCATTAGCAGCAGGACATTACTGGATACGGCTACATTGAAAGGCTGGAACCTGTTGATGGCTGAGAAGGCTGACAGCTCCACTAGTGTGTGTGGATCTCTGAGGATACAAGTTGGTGTCTATCACACTCTAATTCACTCCATGCGAGAAGAATACGTTGGTCACATGAAACTACACTGATCTTTCTGAATAAAAGCCAGTACCTGGTAGCATCCCTGGTTCCCAAGGTGCAATATCTGACGGGAATTCTCTCTCTGTCTGTTCTCCGTGAAACCATAACGTCTGCAACGGTTGAGATGAACATTTGTTTTTCAGTTTGTTGAAATTATGAAACTTGTATATTTTGTAATGTTAGAAAAGAAGAGTATTATACCATGTAATCCAGGTTTGTTGTTCTTGTTCTTCTCATCTGCCTGCACAGCTGTCTTCCCTTCCTCTTCATCCTCGTCATCATCCTCCTCACTCACCAGGCTCTGGCATCACAAGAAATAAACACAATATGTGACATGGGATAATGTAGATACAGTGATATAAACAGTATAACACATCAGGTAAGATTTGGACATACAGGTACCCTACAGCCGTGATCCCAACCTGGGGATCCCCAAGTTAAAAGAAAAAGTCACTTGTTTTAGAAAATGAGATTTTCAGGAATTAATTATAGACAGAAATGATTTGATAAGATGGAGATTTTTAGAATGAATTCAAAAGAACAAAAGGGGGAAAAAATCTGACTTTTTTCTCTTAAATTTTCGAGCGCTGGATACTTTCACCTCTTCAGGCCTAAAAATAATCTTTCAGATAAAACAGTCTAAGGAGGAAACCTGCTCACAGCTGATGTCCACACTGAGGCCAAGACCTGTGATGAGGAGACTTTATTTTTAGATTAACAAAGAACTGTTCTTTTGCCTCTTACTGATTTCATCATCCCTCTTTCACAATCAGCACCTATTTTGTTTCTCCTCTACTCTTCCCTTCTTCTCTCTGCATGTCAAGAGTCATTCACAACCTAAAACAAAACTCCTGTCTCCGTACTGATCCATGAACTAACTGTCCAACTGTATCCTCTGGATAAATCTTCACCCTCAGTGCTGTGGTATATCCTGTACTGTACTACTAAAAACTTTCCTTCCAAAAACCCGAAACGACTTCTTTTTCTTTGTATTAAACTGTATAAAAATAAGCTGTTTAGAAGCACCTTTTGGTCTTTTCATTGTTAAAGTCAAAATTTGGGTCCTGATGTTTGACCTCAACACACATTAAACTTGATACTGCTCAGGGTAGTATGTTGCCTCATATATTTGAGGGTATATACTGACTATAGTATGAAAAATAAAAAGTTAAGTTACAAAATTCCACTGAACTCCTCTCACCATGTCTGCACTGGGTTGGTACTTGTGCAGCCAGGTGGTTTTGTACTGGACCAGCTTCTGACCCCGGTAGCGAACAGACGCCCAACCACAGCCAGACTTCTTGGCTGGGTTGACCAGACGTTTGCAGTGTGTTGCCCAGGCACTGGGGGAGTTGAAGATCTGGCCCGTCTCCACCCATCTGATTTTCCCATCATTCAACAGGTCTCCTACAAAGTTCTTACCCTGAGGGTGCAGAGAAGAGACACATTTTAAATCAAAAAACAAGACATGCATGTGGGTGTACTCCTTTAAAGCCACTGCTTAGTGCATTTCATTGCCATATCACGCCAGGTTAGCTTGACATGAATAACAAGTGCCACCTCACATGATACAACACTTACATAAATAATGAATTACAACATTCTTACTGTACCCAGTTGTGATGTGTGTTATTACCAGGTAGTGGATGGCTAGCACGCCGTCCCCCGGCTCCACCAGGCCATCCTTGAGCAGCACTCTCAGGGTGATGCCTCTCCGGGTCAGCAGGGATACCCGGCCGGAGCTGGACCGCAGGTCTGCCTCCTCCCCTCCACTCAGCTCCTCCTCATCCTCCTCTCCTCCATCCTCCACCACCTGTGGAGAGCTGGGTGGCTCTGAGCCTGAGGACACACACACAAACATTCACACATCATGGATCCTAATATGCTCCGGTCTGCCGGAATGATATGTGGGTGTAATAAGTTAAGTTAATGTTGAGAACAAAAACCATAATCCTGGCATGTTATGATGCATTTACTTAATGTTGTTTCATTCAACAGCCTCTTGTGGAAGGTCATATTACTCAGAGTCTTCAAAATTAGCCAAAGCACCTGACTATCAGTTAAACATCTGTATATCACAGTTACATCAGGAACAAAGCCCATGCAACTGTCCATTATTTTAATTATAATGACTTTATAATGAAAGCTCCACTGTAATGGCAGCCAGCATCATTCATAACTGCAGCATGCTAAAATGATAGCAGTCCTATCATGGTGAAAGGAATCTCAAGGGTCCAAAATAGCCAAAAGATAATCTAAATTGGCATTTCATTAATTACAGCTAAGCTATGCGGTTGGCCTTTGTTTCCACCTCCCATTAGGGCATGGCTCTCTCCGCAAGAAGAGGCCTGTTCCCCCTCTGTTAATTTCCCTCAGAATTACAATTAAACCCCTCTTTCATTATTCTCACCCATATCTCTGAACGCGTCGGAGAGCGCCTTTAAATCCAACTCGGTCAAAAGCTGCTCCTTTTCAGGGCACTTGACGCTGTGTAGGGTTGAGCTCCGGGCAGATTTCACAGATACACTTCGCCACACTAGCTCCGGCTATTATTCAAAAACATAAAATGAAGGCGTCTGTGGCTCTGCAGTGTAGTTTCCTTGTTGTGTTGCTTTAATGTCAGTTCCCCTCCCCTTTCTTTCTCCCTCTCCCCGTCCTTGTCACTCTCCCTGTGTTCTTCTGAGCGGGTTTGTCTGACGAGCCATGCCGGTCTATCTGCCATTATTCACACAACCATTAGACTAAAAATACCGCACAGTCATTAATAATATAAAATAATCGTGTGGGGTTGTAGGAAATGTGTTAATGTTATTAGAAATGTAAACAATGTAGCGATAAGTCTACGTTTCCTCCGGAAAGATGAAGTGTCGCCCCGTGCGCGAGAACCAACCGCTATTTGGCATTTAGGCAGATTAAAAGTAGCCTACATCCTGAAGATTATGGGGTGTTTGTATATGAGAAACACTATGCTACACAGTAGCTAAGGCCAGTGATTTGTGTGGCGTTATAATACAACCTTGTCCCGTACTTTACTATGTTACTGTGGTTTTCTTCACTACACCGAGATGGTCCTTCTTTATCTCCGAAAAGAAGCACATTTACCGGGAAGCAGCCTGCGGAGGGCAGCAAACCTCCAGCAGTGAGTCTCAACTGGGTTCAGTTCCTTTTACCCCCACGTGGTGGTAATACAGGCCTGTGTTCACACAACAGGAAACAATCCTATGTGTTTGGCTCCAAAAGCCTCTGATAAATCTGCAGTTCAGCAGTCGTGAAAACTAAGTATGCACATTTACTAAAGTAGCATACTGTACAATTTTTATTGTGTTTCCACTTCACCATACTTTATACATCTACTCCAGTACATTTCAGAGGAAAATTCAGTTGGACATTTCTGTCAAACATTTGACAGATAGGCCTGTAGCTTACTTTTAAATGTTCACATATAAAATAATTAAATATGATCCGTATTTAGAGATTAAACAACATGATTAACCTGTTACTGCACCTGGGGCAAAATGTGTTTTTGGGGCTCAATTGAACTTGACTTAAGAACAGTTAGCTTCTAATACTTTTACATTCAATACTTGACAGTATATTATTGACAGTGGCATCATGTTTCACTAATATTCGTTCCTTCTAAATCCTGACTTTGCGCTCTTTGTCAGTTCAAATCTCAAGGGAACTTAGTGGCAGTATGCAAAACCTGAGTTTAGATGCAGTGTGACACAAGTTTAGATCACAGGAAATCAACATGCATGCTTGCATACAGTGGATGTACCTCATCTGATCTCTTCAAGTAGATACTGAATGTTGATAGAGGTTAAGCCATCAATACTTAAAACATTAGGACCGTGCTGCCAGAAGATGGAGCCGTTTTCCATTAAATAAGTCAGGAGCCCCAACAGAGGTCTGGTAAATCTACCATCCTGTTCAGGTAGATTGCTGATGCTATAGACTGGGTTGTCAGCAGCAATGGTTTTAAGTAGGGATGTAATGTCGACAGGGTCCCTTTTTCACATTACTTCACACGATTGATGTGTCTGTGTCTTGCTTTGACATCCTGCAGTGTTCCCATGGCTCTTTGGTATGGATCAGCTCAGCAGCTCCAACACTGTTGTATATGTGAATACAATTTTCAGTGGCCCTGTAAGGTAGAAGGAGCAAACCCTGATCTCGCACTATTTGCGCTTCTTTTTCCAGTCCACATCCCGAGTGAATATAGAGGGCGAGCTCAAACATCAGTATCACTATCCACATTAGTTAGAGATCTCTGAAACCAAACATATTCAACAATCTTTCAGTCAATAACAAAATGTTACGAAAATTAGTGGTCTCCTTCCCTGGTATCATGAATAAAATATCACATTAAGCAAAGATGAGGACGAATGAGGATGATTTTTAACCCAACATATAATTCAGAATACAGTATTTGTACACAACCTTGTATAAATACTTGTCTTAAAACCACAATTTATTACAGTATTGCTGATCAAAGATTTTACATTCTTTGGAAGTATAATGACTGTAACAATTATTAAACTTATATTATATTTTTCTGACACAACCTTGAAAAAATACAGTCATGCCGCAGAATTACATTATTTTTAAAAGAAGGACTTTACAAAAGTTCTTTACAAAAACTGTAAAAATGGTAAAAAAAAAAAAAAAAAGAAAAAGATTGTTATCATCATAAATTTAGAGAACCTTAACCTTGCTAAAAAATGTTAAATTTTAAGTTTAATATAATGCATTCAGTGGCTTCTTTATCCTCCTTGTACTAATGGTGTACCACCAGTTGGTAGAACAGGTTTGTTAAACATGGACAGACTTGTCCCGTACTGTTGTTTGTTAGAACAAATGCTAAATCTAACATACTGTAGGAAACACGCACCTCCATTCACACTACAAGCCTTTTACATGTATGTATGAATCCTTTTCTGCCTTTTGCAGACTTTTTCTCAAACGTGATACATTTACATTTGTTTTTCAGGTATTAAAAATAATTACTCAATGAATCAGTAAATCAAATACATCTTATAACGTATGCACTAATGTCGTCTGTTGAGTGTGCAGGTACCTTAAAAAGGATAATAATAATAATATAATAAAAGAAATCAAATATGATCTTCTTTTTTTTAATTTTACCACAAATTGTGTTACTGTCAGACAATAAAGGTTATTCTTAAGAACACCAGCAATGTTACAATGGACTTTCCCCTACCACTATCACATAACAAAGCAAAGAGAAATTAAAATATCACAAACACAATTATCAGCCCTGAACAACTGAACCACAAATCCCATTTCACTTGAAACTATAGCCAGGTTCACGTACAGGGCAAGCTGGGTCACGTTTACTTCAACTTAAAAGATAATATGCTGTTCGTAAACCATTGTTGTCCATATCCTCATTGCTGAAACAGAAACTAATCTGTTGAGTACTGAGGACGTACCACCACTTGGTAGGAGAACAGGTTTGAGCGGCATTGATAAACCTGTCCTGCGCTGCTTGGAACAAATACAAGATTCTCACCATCAACAGCATTAAATTCATCAACGTGGGCCACATACCTCCCTTCACACATCACAACAAGCCTATTGCTGTAACGAATACGCCCCTCCATCTCATTGGGTAACTCACTTTTCTTTTCCTCAATCTTCAAACTAACAGCTGGCAAAGAAGGGAAAGTGACACTTTCACTTGAGCAATCTTCATCACTGATATATAACCTTGTTTCCCAGCTCATGTTGTGAAAAGCAAAATAGGCACTGTTATGAACAGGTGTTTGGAAAACAGATGTCAGACTATTGTCGTATAACCCAAAATCCTTGTAAGCTTTTTTGATGTAGTATTTGAAGCAACTTGCAACTTGCTGGCATGGTACAGTGAGCCATCAAGTGTGTATAAGTCCTCAACTGGTATCATTGGGAAACGGACAAGTTTCAGAAGGGTCTCAGGAATAGTTGTGTTTCCTTGGGCTGCCGCCCATCTCTCCAGACCATTCAGGATGACAGTTTCATTACGTACCACAAGGTCTGAGCGAGACAGAAGAGCTTTGACCAGACCAAATGGAAGATTTGTCCAGGCTGGGGAACGGATCAGAGCCTCACAGTTCCACGCCAGGTAGCGAAGAAAAACTTCCTGTAGTGCCTCGTCACCTGTAAAAACTACATATTTATATAAAGAGTTCCAACTCTGGAAAGTGGGAAACTCTGGAAGAAACAGTCTGAAAATATCTGCAGCCTCATTCTGAAGCTCTGTCAAACCCCAGTTGGATGCCATCTTGAGAATGCAATAGACAGAGGATAGTGTGACTTTAATCTTTCTTGTGTAGAAGTATCTGAAATGTAAACATTTTCGTTAGCAAGGTTCAGCTATTTCTAACTCAGTGCATACAATTAGACAGAAAGTGACTGCAAATCAGCTACGAGTGGAACATTACACATTTACATGACAAAGCAGGTGACAAATACGTGGCAGCTTAAAGTGACAAGTTTGCTTTTACCTGACAAAGTTGTTGGCGTGTTGACTGCAGTCAGAAGTGACAACAATGCTGAGGCTGCTGAAGTCTGGCTGTGAAGTTTTGAGATTTGAGTTCAGAGAAAGGATGATAGTGTGAGCACAGATTGTCTCAACGGTGTTGCTGTCCACCACCACTGCAATGTTCAAGTCACAGTCACGTCCACTGTCAAACAGCTCCCCCAGCTGATGAGAGAGGCTTGCATTGTAGTCCAAATCATACTCATTGCTTAGATCCCTGCTAGGTTCTGGGCACAATATGGGAAAAGTGAATGATTTTTTTATCCTCTATTTCTCCATGGAAGATGCATACTTCTTGCCTAAACATTGGTTGCCTTACCATTTTCGCATCTAACACCAGCATCCTCACTGTGACCACAGTTATGGATCCCCCACCCAGGAAATGTACAGTGGAGCAGGTTTACCTCTGTCCCAACACAGCCTACATTGTCCATCCAGATGTTACCACCCCCTGTCACAAAATCAATCACAGACCAAAAACAGATGGTGACGATATAGCCATTTGTACCAAATATTGTTCATAATTACTGGTTTTCATCATTAGTGTTTGGCACATGTACCATACTGCCTTGAGTTTCAGAGGGTCATAATGAAATTGAGCTGTATTACCGCTGCCAAATGTAGATGATCCTTGAAGAGCTTCTGTTGCACCAGGGAAACGGAGCTGGCGACACACTACATGAGCGTCATTTATGTCCCACTGATCATCACACAGGGTCCCCCAAGCTCCATCATGAAAGATCTCCACACGGCCCTCAGAGTCATTTTCACCACCAGCCAGTCTAATAAAACCTTCCTCCTGACCTAAAGAAAAATGTAATGCAATAACCAAGTTTAGTGATTTCAATGTAAACCATGTCTGTATAATATGATGCCATGAGGTTTTGCTTTACATTTACAGTAAAATTCTGGTCATTCTTATAAAGGAAAATTATGGTTTATCCTATCAATAATGTTAGTGTTTAATCAATGTTGCAAGTTATGTGACTTATTAAATACCAATGTTGTCTGCCTTCCTGAAGTATGTATTGGCTTCTTTTTCATTTACAAAACAAGGCCAGATTACTTCATTCAGTTGACAGTTAATAAATCCACATTTTGCCAGTTAGGAACTGTGAAATCTGCAATGGATCTGGATGTAATTAAAAAAGTAGTAAAGTAAAATATTTTAGTTAAAATACACTGTATATACATTTAAGTGATTTGGGTTTGTTACTTCCACCTTTATTGCCATTGAGAATAGTGTGTATTTACTCAAGAAGATAAGGCAGTAAATGTTTATATTAATTTGTCTCGTGTGGCGGTGGAAGACATTGAAGAGAAGAAGGCCGGGAAGTTTCTGGGGCAAAAATTGTGTTTTTGTTCACTGTTAAATTAAGCTGTGTGCTTATACAAAAAACAATAGCAGGGGTATTACAGCTTGACAGGATAAAAACAGTTTACTCACCAGCAGACAAGCCGACACTCAGCAAAAGGATGCAGAATAATAAGAAAGTATTTTCTTTCATTTTGATTGCAGTACACTGGGGAAAACAAGGAACAGTGCTAAGATTCGGTATTCAAAACGTTTTTTTTATTATATGTTCAGGACATTGGCAATAGTGACCATTCAATACTGCCCCTTTCCGCCCAGACATAGCAGAGCTACGTTTGTCCAGTCTCTTCAGGAAACCAGAAATAAGATCACTATGAGAGCAACACGTTTTTGTACTAGTGCTGGTTGATTTTCGAGACATAGGACTATAATGTAGGTGCATTTTCTTATATATAGCCCAATACACACAAACACATTCAAATACAATGTTGCTGAGCATCTATGGTGTGACTGAAATTATGTACAAATGTCGTTCAGTTTCAGTTTCAAGTTTTTCTCTACACAAATAATATGTGATGCCATCAGTAGCCTATCCATTTTTCTGGTTAAAAATAGGAACGAACTTACCAGAAGAAAAGAAATTAACTGAAGAAAAGTATCTCACTGAAGAAATAATCTGGCGAAATCTGTGCACAATTTATCATCTTGCATGCAGTTGTTTTCCAGGAATCACCACACCCACTAAAGGGGTGTTTCCAAGAAAAATTCTTGAAATCTGATGCCACATTTTACTTCCACAATGGCCATTTTTTAAGTTTCAGTTTTACAGTGATTTCTACCACACATGCAATATTTATGTAAGCCTATCTACACCAAAGGTCAAATGTGATTTTTTTTCTAAGGTCATGAAGTTGTGTTAACATTTTTATTAGAGATTCATCATCAACAATACCTTGGGAAAGGAGAATAGTAGAAAGAAAATAGAACACTAAATGGTAAAAATGTTATAGAAGGCTGCAGTGCCTTCTTCTGTTGCACCTACTTTCCCTGGAATAACCCTCTGTTGACATTAGGGAGTTTGATTCTGTTGAGTACTTTCTAAACTTAAAACTCATATTTTTAAGCCTTCAATTAGTAATTTATTCTTATAATCTGACAACCCCTTACCTTTGTCACTGTTATCCCTCTCTTGGATAACAAATACCTGCATGACATCTTGAGGTCTTCATGCTAGGCTACATTGCTGACTCCATAATGCTGACCAGTAATGTTGCTATCTATCTATCTACAGTACATATCTAGCTAGCTAGCTATCTGCATCTAGCTAGCGAGCTAACTAGCTATCTCAAAGAATTGTCCACATAAAACAGGTCCATAATGCTGTATTGATATGAGAGAGTAATTATTTCTCTATATTTTTATGTACTGTTTAACTCCTTACAGAAGAAATAATGTACAGATCCAGAATTAGGTTAAAATTTCTTCTCTAAAGAGAGTGAACTGAACTTTGGAGAAATACTTTTATGTAAATACTTTTTATACCAAAATGTTACATAAGGGACACTTCCTACTCTAAATTATATAAATTACATATATTAAAATATATTATTTTAAATTATATTATTAAAACTATACTTTAAAAAAAGGATCATATTAGTCCTCATCAATGCTTTGTTTACACATTCAGAGAGACGGAGATTGTGGGGCGTTGCTAAGCAACCTTTAGCTAGCTGCGAAGTGGAGGAAGAAGATAAGGAGCAAATGAAGACCGACGAAAAGACAAAAATTCAGTTATTAGGTTAATTATAGCTTTTTAACAAACAATTTGTAGAACAGCTACAGTCAGGACTCTGCCTAGTTCTGGTTCTTGGAGGAAAAAAACTTCATAGCATTAACTTAAGTTCGCCAAGACAGACAAGATGTCAACACAGGAAGAACAAGCGAATATCGGCAAAGTACTCAGTTTTCTTCGAGAATGGGACCGTGGTGACAGGACAGTCCGCAGCCGCATGTTGAACACTTTCCTGACTCAAAACACAGGGAAGACGTTTTATGAGCTGGAGCTGGCGTTTGCACAGGTTGCCAGCCTCTTTCTGGCTCGACTCACCACCTGGATGAGACTAACGTATCCTTTCTTTATCTGTGGCGTCGTGGGCTCCGTGTCACTGGGTCTGTTTGAATAGTGGTGCCTGAACTCACTGTCAACTCAAACACACTGACCTGTTGTATAGGACGCATTTCTAAATCATTTAAAAACCAAACGTAACCAAACTTTAATAACAAATGAATTTGAAGACCATTAATGTTCAGACATTTGTCCACACACTTTTTAGGGCCCTGTTGAATTTGGGCGCATGCAACAGTAAACAGCTTGTAGGCCTACTAGGCTATAACAATTGCACATGGTATTCTGCAATACTTGAATGTAACAATAATGATTACTTTTTTATATCTTAAATTTCATACATTTCTAAGTCCTGTCTCTACTGTATGTTCCATGAACCAATGTTGGTAGCTTTATGTGCATTTAAGCCTATGTATATATGAACTTTTGACAAAGTGAGAGGGGGAATGAGGAAGGGGATGTATACAGGATACAGACTTATGAGAATGGGGAGATGACTGAATGCAAGACTAAATATAAATAATCATTTTATCTACTTTTTTACTGCATACATGCACACATTCAGCTATATTGTCGCTGAAATCAAATCATACGTAAATAAAATTCAAGTTTCGAGTCCTATAGGCAGTAGGCCTTCTCCTGGTTCCTGTTCTGGATTGACCATGTAATCACCTGAGACCCAGTCCTTCACTGAATATTCAGATACATGTTTGGGACATTCTTGGGACTGCAGCTTAAAGCAATTGGGATTTTCCTTTCTGCATCAAGCCAGTGAGTGAGATGAAATACTACTGTAAACTACTGTATCTGTGCCTCATTATGCAGTTTTTGTCAGTGGCACACTTTTCTCCCATTCCTCAGTGATCAGTACTTAATGGAGTTTCTGGAGGATGGAGGTGTTCTCACTCTCCTGGACATCTTGAGCCACTCTCACACCAAAGAGGAGGAAAAGGCAGAGGCCCTCCGCCTTCTGCTGACTGTCTCAAATGCTGGTCGCAAATACAAAGAGATTATCTGTGAAAGCCATGGTAAATTTTATTAAGAATTTTCCTGGAATACATACAGATTCATTCATACTGTATAATAGTTGTATTATTAGCACTGGTTCATACCTGGCATGCAGATAAGCTGCTTTTCAAAAACTATTCACAACCAGATTTCTTTCTCTCTGGTTTATCTATAGCCAGATGACTTGATCTGTCTGGATTATTAGTGCAGCACTGTAGGAGCCATATCAGCTTTGCCCTCTCTATTTTCTACATTCTTGCAGGTGTGAAAGCCATAGCAGAGTGCCTGGCTAAGTCAAACACAGATGAAACCCAAGAGACAGCATGGGCCCTCCTGGAGTCCCTGTCCCATGGAAACCCCAAATATCAAAACCAAATCTATAAAGGTCTGATTGCTCTCATGACTTGTCCCTCCCCTAAGGCCCAGCAGCCGGTCCTGCACACCTTACACACTTTGCAGGTAAAGCAAGACAGTGAACACTAAGCCATATATTAATGCAAGCATGTACTTTCATTGCCCTCATCCTTGCTTTTTCACACAATGGACCTTTTTATTTGATCTTTTCTTAACCAGGGTACTGAAGAACAGATGTTTATATTTAGGGATAGCCTGACAACATTTGATATATTTAACATATGAGAAGAAATACAATAATTCTCTCACTATCCTCTCTCCCAGTCCAAAATGAAAACAGCCCATCACAGTATTGTAGAACCTCTGCTGAATATGCTCAGGTCCCTGCAGCTGGAGGTTCAGGATGAAGGTAAGCGGAGAAAATGTTTAAAACCACATGGTGGTAAACTTTTGCTGTGGCTTTTTAATGGCAAATCAATCCACTAGCCATTGTGGCTATGGCTGAACAATTGCTATCCTTTTAATCTTGTCTAACACTCTTCTCTCCCTGTGTATGTTTCTGACAGCTATAAATCTGATCTTAGACCTGAAGTGTTATGATGTGAGGCCTGTGCTGCTCAATGGACTGGTGGCTCTGCTGAGGCCTGCTAAAGAAGAAGTACAGCAGCACCAGAATATGGAAGGTAACACTTTGGTCTTTGGTTTTTTTTTTAAATGTACTAAGTCATTTTTCCCCCAAAGACTGATACAGTACAGCGTCCCTTTTATACCGATCAGTGACACGAAGTGAATTTCCTTAGGACCACCCAAGTTATGCTAATTGTGGTAGAAGATTGCTGAGATGTATATGAAAATTGCTGATTCACTGTTAAAGCTGTTGAATACCTGTAACTCAAAAGGGTCACTGGGACATTTGGCATCAGTAGAGGTTCAGACTGTCCAGTCGTAAAGATTAGAAGACCTTGGGTTGTTTCAATTTCATGAGATATACTATGTGGGAAACTGCTGCTGACTGGATTTTGTTGTTTAGTGACGGAGGACATGATAGCTAAGAGGAGCCATACACGGCCCTTTTTATGACCTTGTTCCGTGGGAACTAGGCTTGAGGAATGGTTGTAATCAAGTTGACACCATACTGTATTTTGTGTATTTGATATGTGTGGTGTTTGCTCCCTGGCGCCAGTAGTAATAGGTTAACGGAGACTGACCAGAGAGTTTTTCTTTATTCATCACTAATATTCACGCAATTTCTATGTTTTTCAACCTACCAAAACCTGTCAATTAATGTGCTAGCATTTTGTCACATTAACATATTCTGTTGATACTTACAATCCCATCAGAGTCTGAGATAATCCGGACGACTGGATCTCTGCCTATGTTTGTGCAACAAGCTGCTGCAGCTAAAACTATACGGTATGGACACAAACATTAGTCCATTATAAGTAGAACTTTGTCAGAACATGTGATGTTCTTTTTTTAAAGTGATGTGTATGACTGTTGTCATACAGTAACGTTATATTTTCATGGTGTTGAATGTGTTGGAGCTTGCTGGCCGAGGACAGTCGAGAGGTTTCCCGTGAGCTTCTCTCTCTTGGAGTGATCCAACATCTTCTGTACGCTATGGGCAACAGAGAACACGCTGATGCCCAAATACAAGCCAGCCTGGCCTTGGAGGTACTTACATGCTTTCATATACGCATGCAATAAGTATTAACACACACGCATGCACACGTTTGCTCTCCAAAGACAGTCCTCTGTGTCCTATGATGAGTAGTGACTATTTATTTGAGATGTATTATACAGTTAAATATAGCTCATTAACAAACCTACATACATACATTCAGACAGACACATACTGTACATACGCATGCACACACACACTAACACTGAATGTCCACTTTCATCTCTGCCCAGCACTTTGTCCGCTCGTACCCAGTTATTGAGGAACATGTGCAGAGAGTCATTGGCAGTACGCTGTTCGCAGCCTTTATGGTAAGCTTTAATCCCTTATTAATACTATGATAGCATTAGTTAAAAGGTCAGTGTGGAAGCTGCTAGAAGGCAGCGCTAATAGATTCAATCACCCTCTTTCTACAGCACAAAGCTGACACTTTGTACATGAATGTGAATGAAACACAAGCAGAGATCCTGCTGACTAACAAGGTGAACATAACTGAAGGTAATGGTTGTTATTAGTTCATCTTAAGGCTGGTAAAAAGTTTGTCTTTTTTTTCCTCAGTGGCCTGTACTATGTGAGAGTAATTGTTTCTTTTTGTTTTTTTCTTGTCAATCTTTGTATTTCAGTTTTGGATGGTGAACTGTGAAGGCTGACAAGAGGAACTAATCATTTTAATGATGCAGATCAATAAATTGTAGAAAATCTTGTGTAAATGTTGTTTGTATGCTATTGACTAATTTACTCAGTTTAATTCTTAATTTACTGTCTACCTTTTTTTTTAATTTGTGGAATTATATTTTAAAAAACTGATCAGTTTTGACTTTACATATGTTATTATCTATGCCCAGTTTTAATACAGTTTTAACTTGTTATTCGTTTGCTTAACTCAGCATTTTACTGTTTCTCACAGCATTTGCAAAGATTATTCCTGAAAGTTTTTTGAATGTTCTGTTTAAGATTTCTTTTCATGAATATTTACATTTTTATTATTTTGAATATGCACTAATGAAATAAATGCATCCTCGAATCCAGGGTAACGATAATGATAGTTAATTAACCAATATGAAATAGTTGCGCAACTACACTTTACGTAATTTTCTCCCACCGGAGATGACGTTACACGTACGTCCCCTGTTTCCTTGCAGCGGATTGGACGAGCAGCGGCTGTCCGTCCTGAACGTGGCGGGAGCCTAAATGAATCAGTGAAGTAAACAAGGTTGCACTTGGGCTGCACACGCTGTGCGCAGAGAAATGAAATAAGTCGTTGCATGTGGTGTTTGGCTTTGAGCAGATTACGTTCAGCGATGCACAAAGGCAAGAGAGCCGGACTGGAGATGGTAGAAACAGCAAAGACAAAGCGGAAGAGGTCAAAGTCAACTGTGAAAGAAGGTAGCTTTCATGTGGATGTTTCCTAACCTATCATGTGAAAGACAGACACTTTGGGTAGCCTACTTAATGTATCCACGTTAATATGACAGTGAATATGAACCAGCACAGGGTTTACCTTATATAAGATACGTTTGATCACTGAATTTACTTGTGAACCCTCAGACCAACGCCTCCTTTCTCTGCAAATTTTAAGATTTCACACATCACTCAGGAATGGACACAATCAAAGTTGTGTCCAATACAACAGCCACTCATGAAATACCAGAATTGTAATATGTTAATTTATGCATTTTTGTTGAAACAGTGTCACAAAGGTTTTCATTCACCTAAGATATGAATTTCACAGCATCAGAAATGACCACAGGAGTCTAAAGGTACATCTAGAGAACCAAACTTTATCCTGCCTTTAATCTGCCTTCTGATCTTGTTACCTCACTAGTATCACCTATCTGTCAATGTCCTCCCCCTCAGGTTATAACATTTGAGCCATCCTAGGGTATTTGATAAATATTATATTGCTTGAACGTCAGTGGAGTTTGCCTTTTTGTTTAGTTTGAATGAAAATAATGTTTTTGGTCTTCCAGAGGAAACCACAAATGCTTCCTCGCCATCCACATACCACACTTTCCATGATCCTGCTGATGTTGAGCTGCTGCGGTCTCAGCTCCTCAAATGGTACGACGAGGACAAGAGAGAGCTGCCATGGAGGACTCTGGTAAAGAGAAGCACTTCTTTCACTGGTTGTGACAAGAAATTTTGTCTTTTTTTTTATACACATATTTGGTTGTTAGAGACAAACTTTAATTATATATTATTATGAATGTACAGGAGGTGTTGCAGTAAGTTTGGTTCAGAGATATGGTGACTGCAGCATACATGAAACTTGCTTTTTTGTTTTAACAAGGATTTGGTGGTTTCACTAGTATTTTCAATCTCTTATTTTGTCACTTTACAGGTAGACAAAATAAATCCTAAAAATCCTAAAATAAAATACAACAAAAAACTTGATTGCATAGTCACGGTAAAGTATACTAGGGCTGTGCAATGCAGTCAAAATATCATATCTTCATTTTGTAATGATGATATTTGACAGTATTTGACTTTTTCATATGAAATGACAGTAATGTGATGTCTTATTTAAGTCTTTCCTGTTATGCTTTGGCCTTTTTTCAAACAATCTCATCTGGTTGTCAGCACTTATCACTTCAATGTATCATTTTATGATTACTGAATAATAAAATGCATCTGTACCATTCAAGATGATATTCTAAAATGCCTTAATATTGCTTTGATCAGTGTTCCTCATATCAGATTATATTGATTACACACATTCAGCAATGTAAAAGAAAATGCAGCTGACTTATATAACTGACTGGCTCCTTGTATTTCTTTTACAGGCTGTGACAGAGTCAGACCTCAACATCAGGACGTATGCAGGTAAGAAAATGTTTTGTTGTCAAAATGACATAACTTTAACTGCTGCGGACGCCATTTACAAGACAGTTGTCTCTTTTTTTTTTTTTAGTGTGGGTTTCAGAAATCATGCTGCAACAGACCCAAGTTGCCACAGTAATAGACTACTACAACAAGTGGATGAAGGTAGGCGCCTTAGAGGTGTTCATTACATTGGAGTCCTTGTGATATATTAAATGTAATCAATAAACTGTGTGTAATTTAAACTCTTTCTTCACTGTGTTCCAGCGGTGGCCCACGGTGCAGGATCTTGCAGCTGCTACGCTGGAGGTGATTACTAAAAAGCAGTCACGGAACATAAGGGGGATTTTAAAATAGTATTGATTTTAATTAAAATGTATTGATTTCATTCATGTGCAGGAAGTGAACCAAATGTGGGCGGGCCTTGGCTACTATTCCCGAGGGAAAAGACTGCATGAAGGAGCTCAGAAGGTCTGTGTTGTGCTCTAAAAATCTGCTCTGACTGCATCAAACTGTAGAAAATATCTGCATCTTAAAATTGCGTGTAATAATTACTTGGTATGGTTTTATGTTATGACCAGTTATGTAATCCATTGATCAACAGGATGTGAAATATCGGAGTGTTAATTGTATTGCTGGTCTGTTTTAGGTGGTGTCAGAGCTTGAGGGACAGATGCCTCGCACTGTTGACAGCCTGCTGAAACAGCTGCCCGGAGTGGGACGCTACACTGCTGCAGCTATAGGCTCTATTGCACTGGGCCAGGTTGGTCATCACACACACACACACACACACACACCTGAAGACATGCACATGCACAAACTCAGGCCACACTTGATCACTGCCTCATTTATCACTTATGACTGAAAAGGTCTCTGTTGCCTAGGTTACTGGAGCCGTGGATGGCAATGTGATTCGGATGCTGTGTCGCCTGAGGGCCATCGGAGCTGACAGCACAAGTCCTGCAGTAACAGAGGCACTTTGGTGAGATTAAACTTCAAACTAATATCCTCAAGGAACCTGGGTTTTGACTTTGATGCCAGCACCTACTTTAATATCTCCGAATGTCACTGTAATGTAGCTGGGTTTTTTTTGCTTTGAGCAGCTTTTGCACGGGCAGTTTGATACATTGGTTGGGATTTTATTTGTTTGAAGATA
Organism: Macquaria ambigua; assembly: GCA_008360985.2. Lineage (NCBI taxonomy): Eukaryota > Metazoa > Chordata > Actinopteri > Centrarchiformes > Percichthyidae > Macquaria > Macquaria ambigua. Next base: position 72,531 of record VMKM01002294.1, read on the forward strand.
TTTAGATGTCAAGGAAACCATGTTTTAAAAACGGAGGAATATTCCTTAAAAATATAAAACAGAAAACTGAACTCTGGGTGAACCTAAAAGGCATTTTAGTCGAGACAGTTTACAGGCTCTCTCTCTCAGCTTTGCACCCCTAATTGTTGAATTTGTGCGCATATAGTCTTAAGACACATTCATTTTCTCTATTTCAGGAGTCTAGCCAATACACTGGTGGATCCCGAGAGACCTGGGGACTTCAACCAAGCCATGATGGAGCTCGGAGCACGAGTCTGCACACCTAAAGGACCACTGTGCAGCCAGTGTCCCGTACAGTCTCACTGCTGCTCTTACCGCAAGGTAAAAAGCATCCTAAATGCAAAACCAGTGCTGGTAAGGTTAGGGTTTGTGCTTTGCTTTGTATTGTAAACGCAACAGAAGCAAGTGCTAACATAGATTATTAATGCCTTGGATCATACTGTACATGATGGTGTGCTTATACAGTGTGTGAATGTGCAGGTTCATGTCAAACAAGAGAAAAACTCCAGGAAGCTGTTGGGGAAGCTTGACAGGAAGCCGTCCACCCTGCCTGATATAGAAGACTGTAGTAAGTGTCCTGAGTCCTCCTCGCTCCCTCAGACCTCTCAGACCTTCATGATGTCATGATGTTACACTAAAGTACTTTCTCCTCTCCTTCAGCTAACAGCGGGGCATGTCCGCTGTGTCCCTCCGAGCCCTGGGACGATGAGCTGGGTGTTCAGAATTTCCCCAGAAAGCCGGCGAAGAAGCCGCCTCGGGTGGAGCGAACTCTGACCTGTGTGGTGATCAGACCTGGAGAGGAGGGAGAGGACGAGTACCTGCTCACTCAGAGACCAAACAAAGGTCGGTGCCTGCAGCCCACTGGTGTCCCACTGGTGGGGGATCTGTTTGAGGTGGTCAAGAGTTGGCTGAAAAATGAATTTGTTTCTTGCCTGATAATCAGAATGAATTGCTGTTTGGATCGCTGAAAAATTGGGGATGTGAGCAGCGATTCGTTGGTCTAGAAGCAGGCTATGATTCTGGTCGACTTTTCAATTATTCTGCAGCTTTAACTTTCCATCAGTGTTAATTTTGGCAGGGATTTTTATTGTATATTAACTTTAAGTCAGGCAAACCTTTTTAAAGAAATACTAAATGCAGAAATGTAACAAAAACAGGTGAAAGTACATTTATTTGGGTGGCCTGCATGAATAGATTCAATATATAAGAAACTTTAAAAATGTGACTTAAAGTGAAAAATGAATTTAAATGTAAAATGAAATATGTTAACAATACAAATGAATTAAATTGAATATACAATCCAACAACCCTATCTGTTGAGATTTTACACTTTTTAAATAAACAGTTTTTGTTTTGGTGTGTGTGTGTGTTTTGACAGGTTTGCTGGCAGGCTTGTGGGAGTTTCCGAGTCTTCTGCTGGAGGAGAAGAAGAACTCTGAGATGATACAGAAGCAGGCGCTGTGTGCTGAGATCAGCAGGATGCTGGGAACCCATCTGACTGAAAGCCTGCTCCAGTATGTGGGAGAGGTGAGCTCGATGTTCACCACCTGTCTATCATACACACTTTTATATACGTACAAACTCTTTCTGTAGCTGTGTAATTGCCCTCTGATGGCTCACTGATTGGCTGTTTGCAGGTGGTTCACGTCTTCTCCCACATCCACCAGACGTACGCGGTCCACAGTGTGTGTTTGAATGACGGTGACACACAAACGCAGACTGAAAATGTGCAGTGGGTCACCAGATCTGCTCTGCAGGAAGCTGCTGTGTCCACAGGAGTGAAAAAGGTTTTTATTTAGTTTACACAGTGTGTGTGTGTGTGTGTGTGTGTGTAGCCCTGCTGTGTGCCTGAGGTCAGCAGTACCCGCAGTAGTGGACTTGATTACCACTCACAGAAAGCATGCTTTTGCAACAGCAGTCTGGTGTATAGAGACACTTGCTGTAGTTTCCCCTGTGTCAAGTTACGGGATTTCAGCAATTTTCAGTTCAAGTTTTCATCTTCTGGTTACTGTGATTATTAAGCTGAGTCTCAGAGAGCGTGAAGGGCAGTTGTACTTGTAGTTGTAGCTGGTTGTTGAGTTTGTTTCAGAAAGATGTGGCAGCAGGAGTGAGCGAGTGTCCACATCTGTTCATGTGTAGTCTGTGAGAACTATCCATGAATGGGATCAACATGTTAACTCTCCTGCAGATTGTGAAGCTTTGCGATTCTGTGGACAGTCAGAAAGAACAAACCTCTAAGGTAAGCTCTTCTGTATATTTATATATTTTAAAACCCTTTACAAAAATCTACCTTATTCTATAATCCTGTACTAGTGACAGATTCCACCTTTAACGTTTGTCTCTGCTTGTCACACTTAGGATGGAAAAAGGCAAAAGCCTGGCGGCATAAAGAATAACAAGAAACCACAGACCTCAAAAAAACCCAAACTGAGTGCAGCTAACAGCGGCAGCAGACAGCTCTCCCTCAGCTCCTTCTTCAACACAGTGATGAAACAGGAATCTTGATTCTTTTTAAAAAAAGAAAAAAAAACAATTGGGGGCATTTTTTCCCAGGAAAGGCGTGAGAGGATGCAGTAAAGGGCAAATCAAACCCGAGCTGCTCTAACAGGTGAGCTACCAGGGCTTGATTCTGGGTTGTGAAGTCCAACATGATGCCTTATTGTCAAAGCATCCCTCCTATGTTGCCACATTAAGGTATTATTGTGGTACCATCACTGGGAATTAAATACAAAATGCTATCAAATTATTTTAACAAGTTTTTAAATTGTTATAAAATGAAAACAATCTGTATATTGCTCCTATGATATTCCTGTAGGGAAAATGGGAATGTAGAGCAGTGTACTTTGATTTGTAATTACCTCATGGTAGATCATGCTTTTAATCACTTTTATTATGACTAGTCTTGCTATGAAGTTACATCTGTATGGCATCCTAACATTTATTGCAGCCATTTCATGTCGGCTTAATACATGTTTTACAAGCAGTATGTAAGATAATTGTCATGTTTATTACCAAAATAAAAATGCAATGTTAGTGGGGGGAAAAAAGTGTGGAGAATGAAAGTCCAGACACAAGACAAACAGCAGGTCTCATGCCAACTAGTGGCAACGTGTGAACTGCCAGTCAAGATTTATTATCTATATTTTCATCATGGAGAAAGTGAACAAAAAAGCTGCTATTATTTTTTGTTAATGTTATAATGTTAGTCTTTCTTGTTATTGCAGCGTGCCGACTTATTTCATTTTATAGAAGAATTTCTTGTAATAACCTGGTGTGTCACAGGAACGAGAAGCTTTTGTAGTTTATCACAAGAAAAAGATCCAGTTAAAAGTCTGAAGAGAATATATTGTAGCTTACATCAGACAAACTGACCTTTACACACATCTTAAGTTTTATATAGCGCTCAGGATGAGACAGACGACCGGCATTAGGCATGTGAATATTAAGAGGATTTTTTAACTTTGAGCTGCAGAAAAGAATCGGTTTGACTGCTTGGTGCGAATTTAGTATGGCTGCATGGATACAAGTCCCAGTCCTGGATTAAAGTCTACTATTAGTGGATTTTCAGCACTGAACTCTGGTCTGTTACCTCACAGACTTTGTAGTCTTGCATTTCAGAATCAGAATCAGAATACTTTATTGATCCCCTCAGGGGAAATTATGTTCGCTCACATGTATAGAGAAGTACTAGTAGAAAGGAAATAAATAAATGAAATTTAAATAGACATAAAATATAAGTGTAAAATACTATAAGTACAAATAAGAAAAATTGCTATAATAAAGAGAAGGTTATTGCACATTGTAATGAAGAAGTTATTGCACATAGTTATGAATACGTTATTGCACATCATGAGTCCGTAAATGAGTTCTGCTCAGGTGTCTGACACTCTGAGGGAGGAGTTATATAGTTTGATCGCCACAGGCAGGAATGACTTCCTGTGGCGCTCTGTGGTGCATCTTGGTGGAATCAGTCTGTCACTGAAAGTGCTCCTGAGTTTGACCAGCACGTTGTGGACTGGGTGGGAGGTGTTGTCCAGGATGCTACGTATTTTAGACTGCATCCTCCTCTCTGACACCGCTGTCAGAGAGTCCAGCTCCACCCCAACAACATCACTGGCCTTTCTGATCAGTTTGTTGAGTCTGTTGGAATCCGCCACTCTCATCCTGCTGCCCCAGCAAGCGACAGCAAACAGGAGAGCGCTAGCCACCACAGACTCATAAAATATCCTCAGCATCGTCCTGCAGATGTTGAAGGACCTCAGCCTTCTCAGAAAATAGAGGCGGCTTTGTCCCTTCTTGTACAGGGCTTCAGTGTTTGTAGACCAGTCCAGTTTATTGTCAATGTGCACTCCCAGGTACTTGTAGGCCTCCACAATGTCCACACTGACCCCCTGGATGGAATCGGGGGTCACCGGAGTCTTTTTCCTCCTCAGGTCCACAACCAGTTCCTTTGTCTTTGTCACATTTAGTTTCAGGTAATTATCCTTGCATCATGTGACAAGGTTTCTCACCACTGTCCTGTACTCAGCCTCCTCACCGTTACTGATACATCCAACCACAGCAGAGTCATCAGAAAACTTCTGAAGATGGCAGGACTCTGTCTGGTAGTTGAAATCAGTGGTGTAAATGGTGAAGAGGAAGGGAGAGAGGACTGTCCCTTGTGGGGCCCTGGTGTTGCTGACCACCCTGTCCGACACACAGTGCTGCAGGCGCACGTACTGTGGTCTTCCAGTCAGGTAGTCAACGATCCAGGACACCAGTGGGGCATCTACCTGCATTGCTGTCAGCTTCTCACCCAGTAGAGCCGGCCTGATGGTGTCGAATGCACTGGAGAAGTCAAAGAACATGACCCTCACAGTGCTCGCTGGTTTGTCCAGGTGAGCACAGATGCGGTTTTACTTTTATTATTGCCAAATCTATCTATCTATCTGCATTTATTCCTTGATGGACAAAAAGGTGATGATTTTATTTTGTTAAAACAAATATATACGGTATAAAAAAATACATTAAATATACAAAACATAAGCCACAAATAAAAAAAAAATCCTAATATTGACAGTAGGTCACATAGGAAACAGCGTCCCCTGCTGTGCTAAACATGTAACAACCAACTGAACCTGCCAAAAAGAAAAAAAAATCGAAGAAAAGCAGGAAATGATCCAGATCTCGGTATTTTCTTCATTGTCATTCAAAGGTACGCAGATTAAAGACAACTGCGCACTGTAACTGTGAGCAGTGTTGTTTTCGTCACTTGGCTGCAGTGAAGTCTGCTACAGCGGCGCTGTTTTCGGGTGCGGCTGGTCGCTCCACTTCTTCATTTATCTAGCTCAGGACGAGGACCTGCATTTTGGCAGCAAGTTGAACTTTGCTACTAGTTGTTTGCCAGACAGTGTCCAACGTTTCTCCAGCGTTGCTACTGACGTTTACTGCTGAAACACCGTTTGCAAGGTGAGCATCAGTTAGAGTTTTGTCTTTAACTACTACAGATTTTAGTGTTTTTCATCTTAACTCAATCACTTTCTTTCTATTTCCAGATGGCTTCTGCCTGGCAAACTGTCCTATCTGTGCACCAGAGGATAGTGGACAATGGAGGTATGATGATGATTATTTTCCCCCTCACATTCAACTCATTTTGTTTTAGTTTTGCAGCAAACTTATATCTGTTGTTGTAGTTGTAGACAAGAGTCCCAGTCTGTAAAAACAAGCCTGAACTTGTGTGTGTTTGTGTGGGGGAGTGGGGAGCTGCAGATGTGCTCCACAGCTTGCCTTCACAACGCTGGCTTTGTGGTTTGTCACATGATTTGCCATCATGCCACTTTTTAAACGCTATTATCTTGTCATAGTGGTGGACATACAGGAGTGAGAGGAACAGGAACTTTTTCATTATCAGGTGGCAACTGCCATTTATTTTTCTCAAGTAAAAATATTTTAGGCTTTTTGAATCTGGATTTGGTTTACATTGACAAAACTGCACACTTAACAGTCAAACTGTAAAAAAAAAAAAAAAAGGTATTCCCTGTGCGGAATAAAACAAAAATCATCTTTAATCAGTGCTGACAGTTTGGGGAAATCAAGGCAGCTCTTAAAACTTGTAATTCTAGCCAGAGATGTGTCCTGTAATATATTTATTAATTTATAAATAATGCCTTAAAGTCTGACACAGAGCTCTTATCATGTTCCAGACAAGAGGACGGACCCGTGGCTGCTGGTCTACTCCCCTGTTCCGGTGTTGATCATCTTCCTGGTTTACCTCTTTGTGGTCTGGGCCGGCCCTCGGCTGATGAAACACAGACAGCCCGTTGACCTCAAAGTCATTCTCATTGTTTACAACTTTGCCATGGTTGGCATGTCTGCCTACATGTTCTATGAGGTGTGTTTGTGCTGCTTTCTGTTCTGTGTTTAACAGCAGTGGTGGAAATATTCAGTTTTACTCGACAGGTTTGAATATTTCCAGTTTTTGTTTATATTCTCGTAGCTGCTGCTTCCTC